>CM031233.1:367757921-367826686 GCA_018340775.1 Taxus wallichiana var. yunnanensis
ATCGTATTCATTCAAATTATTCATATCAAATAGAGTAGAGAAATTATTTAATTTTTGCAATCATCAAGTAATTACAATAGATCATATCATATTAGAAAGTCTTTGTAAAAAATTCTCTTTATTATTGCCAAGGAAGATGCAGGGGAAGAATAGCTTCCTTGAAGCTGTTATTTCTTCTCATGCCTCTGAGGTAGGATTGAGGGTTTTGATTAGAAATTTTTCAATTAGTTAATTGTTTTAGGTTTAGATTAACACAATTACACAGTCAATTAGCTACATCCGGTTAATTATCTATATTAGATTTATTTATTTAGATTAGAAGCTTTGTTTTCAAAATATTAGAAAAGAACCAAAAACATTTACTTTCATTAGATTAGTTTCTTTTATTTCTTTATTCAGTTCATATATTGAAAAATACCAAAAACATAGTGTAGATTTACTTTGTTTAGTTAATTTGCTTCACTAGATTAATTCAATCATTTCTTGCATGAAAATTACGGGGCCTAGAGAACCCGGGGACTACGCATTCGAACATATAGCGCCTCAACCAAATCTAGTGGTAACATTAGCAAATATTAATCAAGGTCTTATATTTAACGTATTCGAAAAACCAGAGATCTACAAGCAATCATTGAATAACTAGACATGTTAAACATTGAAGATGACAAAGCATATGAATTTTGGTCAAAACAACCCAATTATAGATTTCCTTAAACATCTACATGACCATAAATAGACCTGAAAGAGAACAAACATTTGGATGCAATCCATTAGTTCCACAACTAGATGCAAGAGACCTTCTTACTAATATAGATATAAGATTACGCATACAAGTTGCTAGAACCCCAATAAGGTACTCTCGAGAAGATCACACAACTACTTGTTTTAAACGTAGATGCTGAAAAAGATTATGTTTATTAGATAGTTGGAATTAAAGTTTGATTATTTACATGACCATATAAGCACCCCAACAACAAATAAATTTTGGTAGTGATCCTACAGTCCCACAACCAAACGTGCCAGAGCTTATCATAGACATTGACATGAGTCTGCGCACATTGGTTTTCCATACATCACCATTGCCACTTGACATCATATCACAATTGAACGTTCTAAATGAGGAAGCCCATCCAGCCCTCACATTTTGGAATGTTCCTACCAACCGGATCTAGATTCCATGAAACCAAGCCTTACTCACTTGTTCCACAAATTTTTCTTGACACATTTACAAGGCTCCCATTGGTTTCTCGCGAATTCCACAACCGGTAGAAAGGATATCTGTAGAGCTTGATATTATTTGGAGCCTCTCTGCGTTTTATTATTTTTGATCCATCCATTCGACCCATCTAGGTTAGATAATATTTTGTTACACTAGATGAGCATATCCCATTATTGTGAGTTGAAGATATCATATTTCCTTGAGAACCTATCCATACCATTTATGTATACTTTCACCACTACCACATTTCTCTACCATTTAGCCATCCATATTTCCACACTAGCTACCTTGGCACAAACTTAAGGAGTCGAGTGCAAGTGAAGTCTCGTGTGTCAATTTTCATTTGTACAAATTGGTGAACCCGACGTGAAGAGATAGTCTCTTTTCATTTCCATCTTCTTCATCCACCTTTCCTCTCTCCCATTATTCTGTGGGTATTTATATACCCCCCAAATATGTCAAGATATGACAGATACAACTGACCCATTTTGGGTCTAGAGGCATACTACTATCAAATGGGAAGACAACAATAGTCTCCCTCACTATTTGCATGGGAAGACAATTACTCAACCCATTTGCATGCCTCTCAAACTCCTCCTCCTTAGGGGACCAACAATGGTTCCTTGGTCAGGATTGAGGAAATTGACCAACTTACACAAACACAACAACCTAAACTTTCAAGCTCTAATAACATGACATTTACCGGAGAGTCAAGATCATCTCCTCGGGTTTTTTTTTGTTCAGAAAACCAATTATTAGGAAATCTAATCAACTCCCATTTTTGGATGAGGAGTACCTAACATGTTATGCCCAAAGTGAACAATGATTTCAAAGTATGAACCAACCTTTAGATAGGGCACAAGGACATGTAGATGTATTGCTTCGAAACAACACCACTACCCCTCCCATAATGGAAAATTCTCCAAAAGAGGGGTGACAAAATAATGAACAATTTATAGTAGGATATCATACGCCTTTAAAACTGACCAAGGTTCAACAATACACGTCAAATAAAAACACAACACCATCATCAACCGAGGTCATCTTGACATTGGTAGACAAGGTTAGGGAGTTAGAACTTTCCCAAGTAGCTAATGCTTCATATGTCGGGAAAGGGAAGAATCACCATCATCAACAGACCTATGGTCAAGTGCCAACTACTCCAAATCCTCTAGTTTACATGAGTGCTCCTAGCCTCGGGGATCTTCTCACTAGGTCGGGAACCTTGGGTATGCCCCCATGCTATGTATGGATATCCATAGTAGGCACCAGTTGGAAGTACATTCTCAAATTCCATCCCAACTAGAAGTGTAAAATTCCCTGACTTTATGCCTCCAAATCTGTACCAAAATAATGTCCACCCTATGTACACATGTATTCTAAGTCATCACAAGGGGACATGTACTCTTACCCATATGGTCAGCCACATGGGATTCCTTATGCCCCAAAAAATGTATATGCTACACCATACCAACAACCAATTCTACCTCCACCTCCCTAACAAGGATCATCAATGGTCGAGTCCTATGCGGTAGGTACCTACTCAGAACATCTTAAAGAGCCCCTTGAATTTTATATACAAAGTGTCATGTTCCCAAGGCCTCTACCATACCTTCCAAAATTTAAAGGGGAGGGATATCCCAATGCACACATTAAGACATATGTGAATGCCATTCGAGAGCTACTCCCATGGGATGCAGTCATTACAAATATCTTCCCTAAGACTTTAGAATGTATTGCTCTCAACTGGTATTACAAAAAACCAGAGGCTTTGATACACTATTTTAAACAACTCATGTATGATTTTATTAAAGCTTTTGACATGAATAAATTGATAAGGACAAGAATCAAGGAATTCTTACAAATTAAACAAGAGTAGAATGAGTCCTTTGTACACTTCATTTAGAGATGGTGGAAAGTCCTATACTCTTCAACAAATGCACCTAATATGGATCAAACAGAGCTCGTAACCTATTCCTTCATTCTCTTAGTTGGGAAACAAAGGAGGAGGTCCAAAAGTTCCCACTTAGAAGCTATGAAGAGGTGTTAGAGGGTGCTCTTTGGATAGATCAAGCAGCAATAGATAGTGGTCGCAAGACCTACAGCTCTAACGAGAGGTTGATCACTCCCAATCAAGGTAACTCAAGTTACCCAAATAATACAAATAACAACCAAGGACCTAAGGTCCTCAATAAAATTGTGGTGTTGTTAATCAATGGTGTTACCGATCAAGCGAAGAAACCCAACATTTTTAATACCCCAAATACAAATAACACTAATAATAACAACAACAATAACGGTAACAATCAAAGGAGTAACAATTTTTCTCCCATGATTAATGCAGTGGAATTCAATCATCCACCACCATAACAACAAAAACAACAACAAAAGTTAGGCTCAAGGCCATTAGCTAATTCCAAGGGTACCTAAGCAATACCCAAATAAAGGGAAATGGCCTCTAAATTTCAACTATAATAACCAATAGTTGAACAATAATCAAAACTTTGGGCCACAAAAAACACAAACCAAAGACCTCAAGATTATGACCCTAACTTATATTGTGGTTTCCATAGGGTTCGAGGACACAATGCCAGAACCTGTCGGGATTGTAACAAGTTTTTACAACGCTTACCCGAAGACCAAAGACAACTCTTTATTGACATGTTTTTGGAAAATCCTATGGTGCCTACTCAAAACACTTACATGGGGCATGTATCCCCCTAAAATGTCCCACTTAGGATCTTCAATGATCCTCTCCCAACATGTCCCAATAATGGTAAGTTGGACCCCAACGGCTCAAACAAGGGTATCATGGTGGGAAAAATGATCAAGAAGCTTCGACTTCATCAAACCCTTAGTGGCACCTCTATTGGATGGCCACCAACAAATTAAGATAGTGGACCTTGTAGAACTATAAATTGAGTGTCAGATAAATGATGCCACTAGAACTAGAGATTATTCTTCACAACCTATTCTAATTTACCCATATATATTAGATGATATTCATGAGATTCTTGCAAAGCTGGTAGGAGCTTATGACTTGATCAGTGACCTAAAAAGACCTTTTCTCACATCTCCTTTTTGGACTTATTGAAGAACTCCCCCTTCATAGATACAATTTATTTGTTAGAATCATTGGGTCTGGACATTTAATCAACATCAATTCTCCTTCGAAGGTGCAGATAAACCATATAGACTTTGATGTCTATCCTCCCGGGAAACTAGAAAGAGATGTTGGATTTGTATTTGACATCAGTAAGATGCCCACAAACACTAAAATAACACATAGAGGTGATTTGGCTTTGTATTTATGGTTTGGATCTAAAATAATTATGTAAAGCATGCGATGATTGATAATGGGGAAACAATTAACATTGTCCCCTTCTCTTTTCTCCAGAAGTTAGGTTATGGAGAGACTAACTTCTCTTCAACAAGAAACACACTAAGAGGTTATGATAGCCTCAAGGAAACATCAATTAGAACTATAGTCCTTCTAGTCACTTTGGGACCCAAGATGATCCTCACATATTTTTATATTATAGACCAAGAAACCAACTATAATATGATCCTCGGATGTCCTTGGATACACCATATGAAGGTGATTCCCTCCACTTTGTTTCAAGAAGTAAGATTCCTACACTTGGGGAAGGTATTCATTGCATAAGGTGACCCAAAGCCCTTTGACATACACCTAGCTAATATGAAGAAGAGACTAGGGTACATTATGAGTTTGAACTCCCCATGAACCAATTAAACAAACCAACAAGTTCAACACCAAAAGCTAAACTAGTTCCTACAACGGAGTTAGAAACTACTAGCTTGATCGAGGGGGTTTTTGGTCAAAGACGAAACTATTGTCATAGAGACAATCTCAATAGAAACCACAAAATATTGTTGAGCTGTTGGAGAATGATTTACCCATTCTCCTTCCATTTTATTCCATGGGCATAGGACATGCCCTGGGACTCGACTCTACTAGCTAATGAGATCTGCATGGTGGAAGTTTCAGAAGCAAAGGAAGAGGATACAAAGAATGATCCAACTTCAATCTTCCCAAGAAAATTGTTGGATTCTCCACTTCGATGAAGTGAAGTGCCACTTTGGCATTGGGGCATCTGTGATCCTTAATTCTTTGGAAGGGAAGGTCATGCCTTTTTCCTTGAAACTAGATTTTGAGTGCACAAACAATGGAGCAGAATATGAGGCTCTCCTTCTTGGTCTTATAGTAGCCAAAAGGATGGGTGCTCTTAATATTAGAGTAATGGGTGATTTGTAACTAGTCACCAATCAAGTTTCAGAAGTATATGAGACTAGGGTAGAACACCTTCAACTCTATAAAATTGTGGTGCTTAATTTGACAAAAGGTTTTGACTTCATCTCAATTGAAGCCATTCCATGAGAATAAAACCTTCTCACAGATTCCATAGCCACCTCTACTTCTAGATTTTTCTATCCAAGAAAGGAGTTAGAAGAAAACAACTTCACATTTTTGGTTTGTGTAGAACCCTTAGTGCACAAAGTACCAACGAACCCAATCTTGGCATATGTTGAGGCCGAGAATGAGCTTGCAACCCTAGACTATGCAGAAAATGATGAAGCTATCTTAGGGTATCTTAATGCCTACACGGATTTACATCCCCAACACCATAAGAGAGGATTTTCTCTCATTCCTCACTCATCCTCCTATTTTGGAGATCACATGATGGATCCTCCCGAAGGCCTAGAAATTTATGAGGTAGAAGAGGAGGGGAATTATAATTATCTCCGACCCCACATGAGTTTGAAGAGGGTAACACCTCTTTGATAAAAGGTAAAATAAACATTAATATTGGGACGGAGGAAGACCTAAAAATTATGAAGATAGGTTCTTCACTAACCCCTGATAAGGTTGAGATACACAAAAATATCCTTAAGGAGCATTTAAAATCCTTTATATTTAATTACAAAGAAATGACAGGAATTTCTCCTCATGTAGCAGTTCATAACCTAGTGACCAAGTTTGATGAAAATCCCATCAAGTAGAAGTCTAAACCAATGAAGCAAAAAGTGGCATTGATGGTCAAAGAGGAAGTAATGAAACTCCTATAGGTGGGGTTCATTAAACCGGTCGATTACTCGATGTGGGTATCCAACATTGTCCTCGTGCTAAAAAAGAATGGAAATATCCGTACATGCATTAATTTTTGGACATCAACAAAGCATGTCCTAAGGATGATTTCCCACTCCCATCCATTGATGTCATCATTGACACAACAACCAGTTATGAGTTGTTGTCCCTTATGGATGGATTCTCTAGGTATAATCAAATCAAGATGTCGAGGAAGATAAAATGAAGACTACATTTATCAATCCTTGGGGAACCTACTATTATGTAGTCATGCCATTTTGTCTCAAGAACGCTGGTGCCACATACCAATGGGAAATGACTTACATATTCCATGATCTCATTCATAAGATTATGGAATCCTATGTTGATGACCTTCTAGCTAAGGCCAAAAAATTTCGTGATCACCTTGAGGTATTTGCATCATCCTCTCTGTTTAATCAAATACAATGTTACACTAAATTTTGAAAATGCGTGTTTGGTGTGATAGGAGGAAATTTAGTGGGATACATCATCTCTTCACGAGGGATTGATGTAGATCCAACCAAAATCCAAGTAGTACTAGAAATGATTCCACCATCGGATGAGTCGGGTATAAGGTCATTTTTCAAAATATCGATACAATCCGAAGGTTCATTCATGATAACGACCTTCTCCATTCATATGATAAATAATCTATTGAAAAAGGATTGCTCCAACATTTGGACGGAAGAGTGTCATGAGGCGTTCGAGTCAATTAAATGATTCCTACTTTCTCCTCCCACACTCATTCCTCCTAAATCAGATCACCCTCTTATTCTTTATTCATGAGCTACAAACATCTCATTAGCTTGCATGCTAGCTCAAGAGGATGATGAAAATGAGAGCATGTAGTCTACTTTATCATTACATGTTTCTCAGACTATGAGACATGCTATATGCCAGAAAAGAAAGAATTCCTAACTATATTTTTCACAACGAAAGATTAAGACACTACATATTTAACCAAGAAACAAGGTTATTGTCAAGATTGATCATTTGCGAATGTTTCTAACACAAGGTTTGTTATCCATGAAATATGGATGTCTCATAACTCTAATGAGTGAGTTTGAGATGACGTTTGTTAACCAAAATTCCATTAATGGAAAAATCATTATATACTAGCTAGCTAACAACCCATTAGATGGAGGTAATTTAGTTAACATGGATTTCCCTGACGAATGCATTTACTACATCAAGATCAAACCCCCTATTTCTACATGTCCATGGTATACGATATTATAAATTTCATCGTGGACCATGCATACCTTGAATAAACAACATCAAAGAATAAATGAGGTATAAATGTGTGATCATGAACAAGATGTGTGATGGAACTAAGAATAAGAATGAGAAGATTCTCTATAAATCCCATAGTGGAGTGTTTGGAGGTCACTTTGAGGCCATGCCACCACTCGAAATATACATTGGATGGGCTATTTTTGGCCTAATTTAGAACATGACGTGGTAGAGTATGTGTGTAAGTGCCACAAGTGCCAAGAATTATCTCATGAGATCCACATACCTGCCCAAGATCCCTACAACCAATTGCAACACCATGGCCCTTCTCCATGTGGGGCCTTGATTTGATAGGGAAGTTCTCTCCCTCATCAGCAGATGACCATAAGTTCATAATTTCTGATATGGAATACTTCATAAAGTGGGTAGAGGCCATGTCTCTTACCACCATACCAGGATATGTAATTAAAAAGTTCATTTTGAACTAGATTATCTATAGGTATGGTGTCCCACAAGTCATTATCTTTGATAATGACATGTCTTTCAAAAATGAGGAAGTACATGAACTATGTGAAAAGTTCAAAATAAATCACCACATGACTTCTCTCTATTACCCTCAGGACAATGGATAAGCTGAGGTGACTAACAAGACGTTAAAGTCCATTCTCCTTAAAATTGTCAAGGAGAACAAATGATACTAGCACTTAAATCTATTTTGACCTTGTGGGCCTATCGAACATAGTAAGAATGCTGATGGGGGTAACCCCTTTTCTTTGGTATTTGGTGCAGAAGTAGTTTTTGCTTGAAGTTGAATTACCTAGTCTCTGCATCTCACTACAAGGAATTTTGGGAGAAGAAGGCTATCAAGAAGTGTGACTCTCTCAATTAGAAATCCTTGATGAAGCTCGACTCAATGCTGAACAACGACATAGTGTTTACGCTAACCAAATGGCTTGGAAATATAACAAGAAATTTTATGAGTTTGAAATATGTGAGGGAGATCTAGTATTAAGACTCGAAAACCTGAATAGACAAAAAGGGTGAAGGGAAGGAAGTTCAGGTCCAAATGGTTGGGCCCATATTAAGTCATAAAGGACTATAAGAATGGGGCATATCACCTATGTACACTAGAAGGTGAGGAATTTGGTGAATCCATCAACTCTCTTCATCTAAAAGGTATTACAAATGATTCACCAACATTTCCATATGTATATTACTACATTCAAATTACATCACTATTGTTAGCTCATTATGTAAAATTTGTAATCAAGGAACTTATTTTCAAGTAACTCTAAAAAAATTCTACAAAACATTGGAAATCCTTCAAATCATATCTCTTCACACATTCATGGTATGATCATCAACAATTCTTATCACTTCATCAATTCAACAAAATAAGATGAAATTTTGACACTAATCCTATAAAGGCTTGCATACTTGGTTTTTTCTATAGATTTCTTCTAGCATAGTTGTATTTTCCCATAGTCAATTATAGAAGCTGTGATGTCATATCTTTCCCTAGAAAATCCTCTTTGGTACAAAATTTCAAACATTTTTACTGGAACACTTGATCTCCTATCTCAACCTTCGATGTTGAGCCCTCACATCTTACTGGTTGTGTGGGGTTGAGGTTAGGGGAAAGCTTTCCTTCCCAAAAGAACAAATTAAATCTTAAAAACAAACAAAAAAAAGTATATATCTCAAATCAAAATCAATCAAAAATTTCATTTACACACTTCTTTTCCCTACCAACCTTCAGTGTTGAGCCCGTACCTCTTACAAGTTGTGTGAGGTTGGGAAAGGAGGGAAGTGCCCTTACTCACCTATGCCTTGTCCTTGGTGATGAGCCCATGGTTCCTACTGGTATCATGGGGCAAAGGTGTAGGGGTCTCTACAAATAAACTAATAAATTAAAAGAAATTTCAATCAAATAAAGTGCTTTGAAAATCTTAAAAATCCCAAGAAAAATGAATTAGATGTGCATGTTCCAAAAGAGAGTCAAAACCTTAAAACCAGATTTTGTCAATTAAGAGGCCATCTTCAGATCTAAGTCTAGATAAACTTGCAAGAAATTACATTCTAGGTTGTGTAGTAAAGTATATGTACACTTAAGTTATAGGTTCCTAATTGGGTTTATGTCAAAATCTTGTCTTTCTCTCACCACTTCCATGTCTATCAAAAACCATAAAGTTCATGTCCCTAATGGATCTTTGTGTTGATCCCTCACATCTTACTAGTTGTATGGGGTTAGGATTGGAGTGAATTCATTTTATCATCATATCATTATTCATCAAAATTTCTAATAAACAAAAAGAAGTACTAAACATTACTTGAAAAGCTAAAGTTCAACATTACAACGTGTCTACATAATCATCATATATCAAGATTACAAAATAAAAAAATAAGTTATTTTGTTAGCATACATCATTTTTGCATAAATTATGAAAAACATATAAAATCAGAATTTCTAAACATCTAGAGTATACATGCTAAGCAAACCACAAAACAAGTAAACTCTGTGCAAGGAATAATGAACCAAAAAGAGGTATATGTATATATATCATAATAAATTGAGTTTTGTACAATGTCATCACATGCTAGGTGTGGTCAAAATGCTCTCAATGAGCCCAGAAATACAAAAAATTCATATATGTGCCTCACAAAATGGAAATGAAGCAATAAAGGCTCAATAGCCTATCAATCCCTGTGGGATCCCTGAGAAGGTACACACCTGACTCTAAGAATCCTACTACGGTTATGACATTGTGAATGCACTGAGTGGTGTGAGTGGATGTGAATACGGCCACTACCATGGTCTCACTATATGAATGGATCCACTCCTCTCTCTCCGGTCACTGCCTCATACCCCGCAACCCTCATCTTCAGATCAAGAATGGTCTCCGTCACCTTCCAAAGAGGCACAAAAACATTGGTGTGGTGGCCAGCCTACAAATGTTTCCCCACATCCTCCAACAGCTCCACTCTAGTCTTCCCCATAGGAGATAAGCAAGGTATCCACACAAACCCGATGAATAAGATCTCCACTCCTAAGTAGTAGCTACAGAGCAAAGCAAACAATGACGAGTTAGAAAACACAAAAAGTTAGAAAACCAATAAAAAAAATATAAGTATGGTACATAGTGATTAACATTTTTAAGCTAACAAAATCAAGAAAAGAGTAAATCACATACTCGGATCCCAGAACCCATGTAGGGTCCACTGGTGTAGATGGTGTGGCCACTGTAGGTGCTTTAGTACCTCTCCTCCTCCTGAGGCAATGCGTTGTCCCATAATCAACTCCTCATCTCCTCCTCCATCATGAGGAAGTGGTCCTCTATGAGACTAACATCTCCATCTTTGCATCTGCCTCCTTTCACTTGGCTCTAGATATCTCCTAAGTGTCATGCCACTCAAGTGTCACTCTGTCCTCCTCCATGTGATCCCCTCCTCGGTCACCTACCTCCTTTCCTTCCTCCTCATCGGTCTCCTCTCCCATCCCCACCTCAGTCTCAAAGTCTATCTCAATAGGTGCCTCCTACTCCTCCCCACCGTGAGCGGGTGTGGCCTAAGCAAGGAGAAGTAGTGCAGGTCTAGCTACTTGGCGGGCATAGAAAATCCGTCTCTCATGGAAATAGGAACTCCTGGTGTCATGATCATCCAACCATGATTTCCTGGAGGGCCACCTTGAGACTCCCTAACACTCTAATAAACCACTGACATAGGGAGGAATAATATCAATGTATGGTAGTCCAAATTGCTAAGGCATTCTACTAAATGGATGAGTCTCCACCTTCCCCAATCTGTTAACTAACTGACTGGTGGTGGTACAAGCTATCACTGTGATTCCATTGGGTCCCCATAACCCTACCATATCTTGGTAGGGCATAGTAATAGAGTAATCCATAGTCAAGGTAACCACCGCATGGTGTGACACCCTAAGCACTAACATCTTGGTCCACCTCGTGTCCTTGATGGTCCCTGGATATTGTACTAACTCCCCTCCGGTAGGGATAATACTCTCATAAACCCAAATCATCATGAGTATGGGATGGCTAAGTGAATGACCTTGTACTCGATCACTAGGTACAAATCATGGTATGTAGTGCCCAATATGTCTACACCCTAGGCATAGGTATGCCCATACTGCTCTATCTGCATCACTATCGGGGCCTAATAATATAACAACTTGTCCCCACCCTTATCCCCTATCAACCGTGAGGCCAAAATACCTATGATGGCCTTACAAAGTGTAGGGATAGGAGCTAGAGGGACATAGAAAGAAGCCTCATACCCGATTTGGTGCCTGGTGACACCCTATCATCTCCCAAGTAAGTGACCTAAAGTTTGGCTCTGCTCTAGTAGAACCCACCATATGAAGTGTCAATCATTGGCCAAGTATGGGAACACCAAGTATCTGTATATCTAAGAGTAATTCCACTCTCCTCTAACCCCTAGAAACTAGAAATTGTTCCAGTATGCATCCCAATAAGAGAACAAGTCCCATAGGATCATGACTAGTAGGTACAATATGAGGTACCCATGCAATCCTCCGATCCTGCTTCAAGTGTGAAGTGTAAATCTATCTCGACTGAGTCATTTGGTAGCCACTTGCACTCTCTCTCTTAGCTCCAATGGAAATACTCCTCCTGCATTCATAAAAAAAAACAAAAAAGAGTGAGTCAATAACATAGGCAAGCTCATAAAAAACATAGCAAAACAAAACAAAATCTAAAAAAATTAGTCTAAACATGTTAAAATTACTTATTGTCCCAAAAATGACAAAATTTCTGCCCTATGTAGAGCGGTGATTTTGTAACCACCGCCTTGTTAGGGTGGAGATTATATAGCCGCCACCCCTAGTAAGGTAGAGATCCTGTAACTATTGCCTTGTGCATGGGAGATGATCTGATCAAAATTGACGACGTGCCATCCCTTAAGCCCTAAAAATGCAAAAATGCAAAAAGACCATTTTTCATGAAATAAAAGGCTACCCCATGTGCCCCCTAGGGACCACTTCTAAAACTATAAATTTTAAAATCTCCCCCCTAGGCTTAGATTTTCAACTTTTTATGTTTTAGGTTTTAAAATGAATAACTAAGAAAAATAACCTTTTTGCATGGTTGGGTTCCTCGGTCTGGAGGACCTATCTTCACCTCGTTGTAATGATCATTTCATCTACACTTTGGCTCAAAATGGTCATCGTGGGCCCAGAGCTCAAAAATCACCAATAGGATATGTACAAATGATTTAAAAAATGAGTTGTTTTGATATATATATGTTGTGTTTTAACTTCGTTTTGAGTGTATGTGACCACATGGCTAGAGCGTTGTGCGGGTATATTCCTACCCCCACGCAAATGGTAAGTCCTCTTATCATTTTGATTTAGCGTTTATTTTTGATATTTTATTTATCTGCACTTGAGTTATTATTTCATCATCATATCACATGTAGTGGGAATTGGATGGACGATGATGTTTCAACACATGGGCGTGTCAGTATAGCTTCTAACTCCCCATTTCAGGAATGCCATACTTGGACTCTATGTTTTATGCCTCTTAATGGCTAAAACACTTCTTTAAGGAGGGGCAATATATATGCACCCAAATTTTCATGTGCTACATTGTTGGAAAATGGTTACCAAAAGGTCCCCAATGATGATTCATATCTTTTTAGAAGGTGTTGAGCTCCTAAACCTACTTTACAGTTTATATTTGTAGCCTAGTATGCCTTACTTAGCCTCTGCATGCTTTTTCCTAGCTTCTCACTTCATTTTTTTGCTAGTTTTGACCTTTAGTGTCAAAACCACCACAATGAGTAGAGTTTTGTAACCAAAGTCCTGTAATCACCGCTCTGTGTAGGGCGGTGGTCATGTGCGCATTTTCTAGAATGTTCACTTGTCCTTTAAACGTGTGTAACTCAACTCCAATTCAGTTTTTGGACACGTTTCTCAGTCAAATTTCCTAAATTTGGGCTTGATTTGTTCATGCTTAACTCCTCTTTCACTTGTGATTGTTGATTACATAGTTAACTACCTCTTCATGTGATGATTTGGCATCCCATTGCTGCCAAGTGTGCTTGTGCACTCTACAACTAACTTTCTATAAATTGATCACTTGTTTTCAAGAAAATGGCCGGAGAATTATTTTGTGCTTCCTTGCAATTGTTAATCTTGCTTTATTTTTCTTGCTAATCTCAATTTTATTGTGTTATCTTTCTTCCACTTGCATTTCTCTAGTTTGCCAATTCAAGCTTCCCATTGCTCCAACACTTTCCTTCTATTTCTATCACTACATTCCCAACCTCTGGACTCATGTGGACATGAGGAACTGAAAGGATAACTAAGGGGACTAAGTACTTCCCAACTAGATTACTATTGTTTTGTATTCCAGGTTGGATTTGTTATTTTCTTTCCTTCATTTCCATGATTTTTCAATTCTGAATTGTATTCATTCAAATTATTCATATCAAATAGAGTAGAGAAAGTATTTTATTGTTGCAATCATCAAGTAATTACAATAGATTAGATCATATTAGAAAGTATCTTGTAAAAAAATTCTCTTTATTATTTCAGGGAAGTTGTAGGGGAAGAATAGCTTCTTTGAAGTTGTGATTTATTCTCATGCCTCTGAGGCAGGATTGAGGGTTTTGATTAGAAAGGTTTCAATTAGTTAATTTCTTTAGGTTTAGATTAAAAATTATACACAATCAATTAGCTACATCTAGTTGATTGTCTGTATTAGATTTATTTATTTAGATTAGAAGATTTGTTTTCATAATATCAGAAAAGAACCAAAAATATTTACTTTCATTAGATTAGTTTCTTTTATTGCTTTATTCAGTTCATATATTAAAAATACCAAAAACATAGTGTAGATTTATTTTTCTTAGTTAATTTGCTTCACTAGATTAATTCAATCATTTCTTGCATGACAATTAATGGGGCCTAGAGAACCTAGGGACTACATATTTGAACCAATAGTGCCTCAACCAAATCTAGCAATACCATTAGCAGATATTAATCAAGGTCTTATATTTAACGTATTCTAAACAACCAGAGATCTACAAGAAATTATTGAACAACTAGACATGTTAAACATTGAAGATGACAAAGCATATGATTTTTGTCAAAAAAACCCAATTATAGATTGCTTTAAACATCTAAATGACCATAAATAGACACTGAAAGAGAACAAAAATATGTCTCGTGATCTATTAGTTCCACAACCAAACACATGAGACCTTCTTACCGATATAGATACAAGATTATGCATACAAGTTGCTAGAACCCCAGTAAGGTATTATGAGAAGATCACATAACTACTTGTTTTAAACATAGAAGATGAAAAATATTATGAGTATTAGATAGTTGGAAACAAATTTTGATCATTTACATGACCATACAAGGACCCCAACAACCAAGAACTTTTGGTAGTGATCCTACAGTCCCACAACTGAATGTGTCAGAGCTTATCACATATATTGACGAGAGTCTCGCACATATTGGTTTTCCTTACATCACCATTATCACCCGACATCCTATCACAATTGAACATTCTAAATGAGAAATCCCAACTAGACCTCATATTTTTGAACTCTCCCGCCAACCGGATCTAGATTTTGTGAAACCAAGCCTTACTCACTTGTTCCATGACCTTGTTTGGACATATTTACAAGGCTCCCATTGGTTTTTTACAAATTCTAAAGCTGGAAAAAGGATATCTGCAGATCTCGATATTGACTGGAGCCTCTGCGTTGTTATTCTTTCTGATCCATTCATTTGACCCATCCATGTTATATAGGATTTTATTGCACTCAATGAGCAGATCCCATTATTGCAAGTTGAAGATATCATATTGCCTTGACAACCTATCCATACCATTTACACACACTTTCATCCACTGCCACATTTCAATACTATTTAGCCATCTATTTTTCCACACCGGCTACCTTGACATGACCTTGGGGAGTCGAGTGTAGGTGAAGGTCGCGTGTCAATTTTCATCTATATAATATCTTTTATAATCTAGGAATGATCTCTCTTAAAATGACATGCTCCGTATTAATGGCTCATAAATTGTGACTTGATGTTTTTCCACCTATAGAGAAAATTACTTTATAAATTGAATGTGAGCCCTACACATGTGCAAACTATGATAAATTATTGCCATCGACTTTAATTAGATTTTTTATTTTTTAGGAACTTGAAATTCATGTGTATAAAATAAAACCATGCTGAAATGACATGTAGGATGCCACATATGTCACAGGATGCCACATGTATGGCAGGATTGGATTTTATTTCCCTTGACTTTCTTTAATTTTTATTATATCTGGAAGTATGAGTCATCCTATTGTGAAGTGTAAAGTACAAGGCCTTTATTCTTTATTACTCACACTTTTAAATAAATTTGAATACTCTCTCATTGGGTCCTCACACTTGGAAGTGTGAGGTATTTCTCTTTGACTGCAAGGAAGAGTTAAAACTTCAGTCAATCAAAGTTTAAATATTTAAAGTGTGAGTGAAATATAAATATAGAATGTAACTATGAAGGAAAGGATAACTAAGTGCGATTCATTGCACATAGAAAGTGAGAACACTAGAACTTCTCAAAGTGCGAGTACTAGAAAAATTTAACTAATGACTTAGTCTAGTTAATCCAATGATAAGTAATAGCATTGGTGACTCCAAATAATTCAATCCAACTGATAATTAACCCAAATTGTCAATTATTAAACAATAAAGGGTCCTTACCTAGAAAATATAATCATTTTCTGAGGTGGGGGAAGTTATGTAATAAAAAAATGGTGACTCAATGGGGAAAATACCCTATGTATTTAGAACTTGGAACTTTGGTTAAAAAAAAGTAAAAGAACATGAATTCAAATCTCAGTATCCATAATGAAAGCATACATTTTAAAGAAATAAATGAATTTAATCATCCTCAATGACATACTAAGTCCAAAATCATGATTAAATGGCTCTAAGTGTGTGAAAATGAGTTTATTAACCATGCTATTTATTGATATTGTAGTCACTTTGGATGAGAAGCTTATTTGATACTTCTAGACTACTTTTTC
Source organism: Taxus wallichiana var. yunnanensis (assembly GCA_018340775.1). Classification (NCBI taxonomy): domain Eukaryota; kingdom Viridiplantae; phylum Streptophyta; class Pinopsida; order Cupressales; family Taxaceae; genus Taxus; species Taxus wallichiana. The sequence continues at coordinate 367,774,580 of CM031233.1, forward strand.
TCTCACATCTCTTATTTTTAGGATTGTTCAAAGGGAGGAACTCTTAAGACTACTCATTTTCCATCAAGCATTCACATCCCTGAAATAGATGCATTTGGCTCATATCACGACCTTAATCCATTTCTAATCAATTTTACATAGCTCGATGGAGGTTACCAGAACCACCTTATTAAGAAAGTCTTTTATTTTAAAATTTTTAACATTTTGGGAACCTTGTTTTCAAGGTTTAGGAACCAAGGTAGTAGGTTTAAGGATTTGTCAAGTGATATCATCTAGGCATCGTCTTTTAATGAAAGACAAGATCAAGAAGAAATAGTTTAGTGTTTTCATCCATTAATTGTGCAATCTAATTCTTCAAGAGTTAGAACCTTTCTAAAACTCACTTAGATTTTTTAGAAATTTATTTTCCCTAAGGATGGCTTCAATGAAAGATAAAATATTCACTTTCAGATAATTTTAAGAACTTTTATGCATTCCACAATTCATAATTTCACAAGGAAGAGCATATTTACAGAGAGGTGGATATAATTTTTATTCTTACCCTATGATCAACTTGTTTCTCAATTTAAGACCTTCAAATAGTTCTCATAGTTTAGCAGACCTATCCCTAACTGTGTTATATATTTCAAGGGTTCTTATTATGAAAAAAGTAAGCCAAAACAACACATGAGAAAATAAATGTAAAAAGGAAACTAATTTAAGAAAATAGAAAAATAATCCACTTCCTATTTATTCAAATAATTGGGACTTGGGATGGAGTTACAGAGAAGTAATGTTTCAGAACCTTCCATTTATAGGAAGTATTACTTATTTTCCCTAAATATATTTTAATTCAAGGAGTTTTGACCTACAATTTCAGCTATGATATTCTAAAGTGGTGTGAATTTTCCATGTTGGCCCCTTTTTCCATGGGATTTGTCCCATTAAAGTACTAGATATGATATTCTAAATGTCTTCACATTGTCCCTCTTGTTAAACCATCATTTGACAATATATTGGTGCTTGTTGAAATTTTGTAAAGATTTATCCTTGCATCTTCTATTGGGAGGATGTCGAGGATCCTTGTTTATAATTTTTCTTCCTTTTCTATATATTCTTACATAAATTCATAGGTTGGAATCTTGGGGGTACTTGAGAAAATAGGTTGTTTCCCATATTTCAATAGAAACGGAGAGGATTTTAGAGCACACTTGTACCTTATCTATTAGCCCATAATGTATATTTTAATAAAACGTGTCACTTCCTTAGCTTAATGTCTTCTCGATTTTTTGATGGCATTAATCAAGTTTATATTTTTAATTCAACCACTCTATTTCCTTAGGTTTAATAATTTGATGAAAATTTTATGGCCACTACATTATCATAATACCATTGTGTGAATTTTTCGAGGCAAAAGTTGGCTCATTATCACATACGAGGGAGAAAGGATATCCAAACCTGGATATGATGTTTTCCTCTAAGAACTGAACAACATCACTTGTTCTACAATTTTTAATGGCCAAAAATTTGATCCATCATGTGTAGTAGTTAGTGGAATTCAACATGTAATTATGTCCTATTGATGAATTTAGGTTGATGACTCCAATGAAACCCAAACCCCATTGTGTAAATGGTCTAGTCTCAATCACCAATTGTAATTTCATAACATTATGTACTTCCCTATTGGAAAAGGTTTGAAACTCATGGAAGATCCTCATGTTGGCATGATCATATTTGAAAATGGTTAAACAATAATAGCCAACCTTCATAATCTTATGGGTAGTTGCTCTACATGATAGATGATTGTTTCCTAGCCTTGAATGGAAGTTGTGTATGATATCCATAGCTTCCTCTTTAGAAAGATATCTAAGGTATTTTTCAGAACAAGATCCCCTTTTTTATTATGAAATGGGATGATTTGACCCTTAATTATCTTATTTTTCCTCTTCTCATTTCAGGGGAAATTGTCATGGAGTAGATAATGAATGTTATGGTTATACTATTAACCCTCTTGTATGTTCCCCTATTATACTTGCATCACTTATATTCATAGGTCTACCTATGATGTTGTTGGTTGGATATTTTGTCAATCCAAAATATGAGGTTCAACCACAGTATATGGGATTAAATCCCTCCTCAAAGACAGGTGAGGTTGCCTACTTATTACTAATCTAAAACACAACAAAAACAATATATACAGTATTCACACTAATCTAACCATTGGGGTTGGGATAGAATCCCGAAATCCATATCCACACGTTGGGAAGACGTCATTTTTCTAAATGGACTGGGTAGGAAATTATTACAATGAAAGAAACACAATGGAAAGGAAATGAGAGCAACGTATTTTCTTTCGAGTAAACACAAAGCACGAAATAATCATACGAGCTTTAGATCATAAATATAATGTCTGAAATGATTAGAAACACCAAGATGCTAAACAAAGAATAGCTTAAGATTATGAATGTAAGAACAATGTCTTAAGAAAGATATATCTCACAACACAAAGTTTGCAAAATAATATCAACTCCTACTCTTCAAAATGATTAAAAGAAAACACAAAGTTTTTCTTCTTCCCAATAGCTCCCAATATTTCAAAAATCTCGACCCTTTAGAGTGTACACACATCCCTAATTTATAATGGAAAAGAGTAGAGAGAAAATTGGATAAATCCTAGAAAATAGTCTTTTCACGAGAGTCCTATTTTTCTTGACTCTCACGCAGGAGACCAAGTCAAAATTTGCTTCCGATGTGACGAAACAGAAATGAAAAAGACATGTCAATTTCAAGATTGAAATGACATGAAACATCAAGACTCGGTCGAATCGTCGTCTTTTTCTTCCTCATCTTTCCTTCCTCCAATCGAGCCTGTTTGTTTCGAAATTCTTGGAACTTACAGATTATACCTTGCATCTCATTTTCATCAGGCGCAGTGGAATGATCACTCAAGACTTCACACGTTTCATGAGTGTCACCTTTGGCACTCTACCGGGAAGCTTTTTCAATATTTTGTTGAGCTTTCTCAAGGCCTCCAAAGAATGTTCAATCTTTACAAACCTGTCGATGATTTCAATACCAAATTTGTGAGTTGGTTCATGTTGAATAGATTCTTGGATTTGTTTGAAAAGATCATCGATCGATAGGATGCTTGAGTTTCCAACCGACACTTTTGTATATATTTTTAACAATTCTTCTTTTAGGTCACTCTTGCCATCAATCACCGATCTCTTGATTCTCTCAATTTACCGCAGCTTCGTTGAGAATCTTCACCCCGAACTCCGATGGCTTTGGTCAGTGGAAATGCTTATCCGCATGTGGGATGATGCCTTCTTCTACCAAGAGGTGTGATGGCATTTGCTTTAATGCCTGGAGAGCTTCAAAAGTCAAATCAAGATGTCAATTTCTTGGGAGAAATCATTGTCCATCTTCTCTCCATCACTCGAATGTTCCCCAAAGATTGATAGAATTCCATGACGTCTTGAATCACTTCCTTCCCCTATTGGAGCAAAGTGTTTGGATCCATTCATCGACCACCTTTCATTTTTTATTAATCTTCTCAATTGTAGGCACCGATGAGAAATCAAACCGACAGGACAGAGGAAGATGGTATGGATTCAAGGGGTTTTGAGAGCTTAACCAAAACCTCGGCCAATCAGCTGCTCCACCTTTCCTTTAAGCTCATCTCTGCTTTGTCTTTTGTTTCTTTCAACTTCGGCACAGCAAGACGTTTGTGGCATCCGTGCATTCTGTTGTGCTCCTTCCATTGTCACCTCTCCTAGAGCCACCCTGGTTATTTGATAGTCAGAAGCTGTTATGTCCTCTTTGGTTTTGTCAGTCACATGAGTGGTGATCTCTGCAAACTTATGCCCTGAAGCATCCACCAAAACCCTTGAAACTATTTTGGGTTTCTTGGCTGATTTAGCAGTAGAGGCCTTGAGTGAGCTAAAATTAAAGGCTGGTATGGGTACAATCACCTTCCTCTTCCTCGGAGTTTTCTCGAGTAGCCATTGAGGCATGTCAGAGGGAGTTGCCACTATTGTAGAAGTTGGTATCATACTTTCAAGAGGAGAGGGATCTAATGGCGAAGTGGGGACAGTTACTAGTGTGGCAGCAGATTCAATAAAAAGAGGCACAAGAGGGGGCATGTTGGTGATTACTTTGGTACCAGCAGAGAGGGGTGAGAGTCTAGAGAAAATGCTGGCCATGATTGAAGAAGTCGATGGGGAATGAGGAGGTAGAAGTGGTTGTGAGGGAGGAAGCGCAGATCCAGACTCCAAGGCCTGGGATGCAAGAGATAAGGTCTCTTCAGTTGGGCAGTCAACAAATGGTGAAACCAGAGGCTGGCTTCCTTCTCCTTCCAAAGAAATTTCTCCTATTTCTGGTGGCGTTGGTGATTCTGGCACATTCACCGTTTCAACTGGAGAAATAATCAAAGAGATTTCTCGTTCTCTTCTCTTCTTGACAAACTTGACCTTTATAGGCCCCTTAGAAGATCTTTGGTCTTTTCCTTTTTGGCGGGCCCGCCTCTGAAGCAACCAACTTTGAAAAATTATCATCTTTAAAACTCATTCCCCAAGAGGCGAGCCATGCTTTGGTGCGTGCAAGAATCAGAGCTGACCTATCTGTAATGGAGGCTTTTTCACTGATTGACCAATCAATAGGTGGGAAAACATATTGATCTTCATTCAGTCCATCATAGGAAAGGTCCAGAACACTTTCATTATCGCTAGTACCTTCTGGTAAGTTAGCAAGCTCAAGTGTTTGAATCTCAGCAAGTGTCAATCTGCTATGATCTTTTCTTCGGACAGCAACCTCATCACGTAGATCAATCCAGATGTCCTCTATGCTTGGTCTGTGTAGGTGCAGAGTTCCATACGCCCTGAGGACTCCTCGAATATCAAACCCGTCTCGGGGCTTCATGTGCTTCTTCAATTTATCTTGAAGCTCATGGACAACATTCTTGGATTTCACCACTGTTGGACAAGTATACCTTCCAATAGAAATTGGGAAAGATACGGCGGCCTTGTGTTTACTCTGTTGGAACTTGTGAAAATCCAACAATTGCCTGACCAACTCCATCAAGATTAGTTTGTCCCCTAGATATCTAGGAAAATGGAAAGGATCCCCTGGGTACATGACTACTCGAAGATATGTGAACTTCTTAAATTGTAAGAATACATAACCCCATTTTGAAACTTCAGCCCATGCTTCATCAGATACTCTTGTTTTCCTCAGTTTGGGACTTAACCTGCAGATGTTCTCGTAAAAGAAGGCATCGTTTACCCTTCTGAATTGGTCTTGAGACCCTTTTCTTGTCAGCTGAGGGAAATACTGATAAACATGTTCCACTGTCTTGTTTCCCTTGGTATCTAACCCAAGATAATTCCTCATACCGGCCGCTGCATAGGTTACATATGAGGACATGTAAAATTTTCCTGTATACTGAGGATTGTTGTCATTTGAGAATCTATCTCATTACTGATAAGAGTACCCCAATCAATTCCCTGTTGATTCTTCTTAATAGTGATCATGAACTGGTACATCCATCCTTGGAAAACATTTGATTCGGGGAAACCAAAAACCTAACTCAACAGAGTAATGATATCGTTGATTTCCTGAATGAAATCACTTCTGGGAACAAGTCTTGGGAACCTGGAAACAAGCCGGTTTGGCTTTGATTAGGAACTTCTTATTCACGTGCTTGATGCAATCCTCCTGATCATTGTCCCAAGATTTTTGGGCTGACTTGAGATCCATATCTCCATATTCTTCAAAATTAGGCAGCTTAAGAAGGTCATCAAAGTAACCTCCGTCCAATTTGATCACAACTTCTCCCACCTGGTTTTTCACAGAACGAGAAGCAGAGTCATAATTTGAAGCACAGGCCAAGATGAACTCGGGGCACTGAGTGGACATAGGGAAGCCTGCCGCAAGAGGTAGGCCACTGCCAACTATCGATTTCATCCATGGAGTTTGAGAAGGGCTCTTGACCCTATTCCAGAAATCCTCCATATCCATGTTTCGAGCTCTGTATCTTGGATGTCGAAATTATAGTCAATATAGGATGGAGACTCCACCTTCCTAAATTTGTATTTCATCCTCCCTGAATTTTCAGTCTTTTCTTGTGATGGACCAGGGTCCGACATGAGGGATTTCAAAGGAGGAGAGTGTCAGAGATCAGGAGATGTTGAACACTGCGAAAACCCCGACCCACTGGAGATGCCGGAAAGGTGGAAAAACCTGACACACTGAGGAGGATGTCAGGGAGTTCAGAAAACCCGACACACTGGAGATGCCGGAGGCTTGAAATAACCCGACACGCTGGGAGGATGCCGGAGACTTCGGAAAACCCGACACTTTAAATTTTCCGATATACTGCGGGTTTTGAACACTGCAAAGCACCCTGCGAAACCCAAGAAGAGGGAATAGGGTAATTGTTGAGTTGAAGCATGCGGGTTTCCTTCACCATTTATATCCCAAACATATTTTTAATTATAAAAACATTCTGAGGATAAAACAAAGTGCTAATTCCAAAGGGGGAAAACCCTAAAACATAAACCTGATTTTAGAAAACAACCCCCAAAATGGAAAAGATAAAAACCCCAAAACAACCCTGATAAGAGACTTGGAAGAATTCCTTACACAATTAATCCACAAAAACCACAAACAAAGAATGAAGAAAAATACCTTCAACCGGGACAAGGAATGATCAAAAACGAGCAATGCAATTGGGCACAGAGGTGAGTTTCGGGTTTCGGGGTCGAAGATGCATGCGTGAAAATCCACGAGGTAAAAAGTACATCTGGTAAAAATGACGTGGAAATCCGAATATATATAAGAAAATTTGCATTTAATACACTTCAGTTGACACGTGCCAACTACCCGACAACTCGGCATTAATGCCATGTCAGCATGCTTGGGATATCTAGAAACCCGACACAAAGGTTTTTAGAGTAATTCAGGTTTCGGGTTGCGGGAAACAATCGACATGAAGCATGATGTTTGATAGCCTCGGAAACCCGAAACAAAGGAGTAAACCGGGTTTTGGGGATCGGAAGACATGCGACATGAAGCATGTTTTGACGAAGGCATGTTCCGATGCTTGGAAGATCCACAAACCCGACTCGCCTTACTTGATGCGGGTTTCGGGTTTCGGGGAACACACGACATGAAGCATCCAAGACACATGTTGTCTTGCTTGTGAAACCCGAAAACCCGATTATCTCTCTGAAAGGTAATTTTTAGAAAACCAGCTCAAAAATTTCTTAGGGTTATCTGATTTTTGGCTTAAACTCAAAAATGAGATAACAGATGTTAATCAAGCCAAGCCTTTTCCTATAACCATCTTGGATGGTTTGATCTCCAAATCAAATTTCTACAACTTGTTCATCCATTTTCCTCTTCTTTCTCCCAACTCATTTTTTTCCCAAAATAGGTTTAACGGCTAGGTCTGCGACAATTACATATACTTTGCTTATAATTATGTAGTGTCTATACTTATTTACCAATTTCACTAAGGAAAAGGCTTGTTTTTCCATCATAGAATAGTTGAGTTGGGAATCCTTTAAGTTTGTGCTCATAAATACAATTAGATGCTTAATGTCTTATAATTTTTGAGTTAGGATGACATCGATAATGTGATCAGAACCACATGAGTACAAGTAAACATGTTTGGATAATTTTGGATGATTAGGATAGGAGCCTAGGTTATTGCCTTTTTAATATCCTAGAAAATTTCCTAGCATCATTTTTCCACTTAATCTGTGTCCTTCTTGAGCGTAGCATTCGGAGGCATGAGAATTTCAGAAAAAACTAGAAATGAATTTCCTTACGAAATTAATCTTACCAAAAATTATTTCAATTGTTTCTTTCTAGTAGGTGGAATTATTTTTTAAATAATATTAACTCTACGGGGTTAATGGATATACCTTATTTTGTGAGAACATGGTTAAGCAACTTACCTTCAGTCACACAAAAATGATTTTCTTGGGATTTAAGGAGATCCCATACTTCCTGCATCTATCAAGAACCTTTTGCAAATGTTCCAAATGATTTAACCTATTCTTAGAAAACATCATTAAATCATCCATATAAATGATAATGCATTTTCCATTAAGGCCTTGATAATATTGATCCATTTCTCTTTAGAATGTTGCACCATTGTTGATTAGACCAAAGGGCATCCTTCTATATGCAAACATTCCCCACTTAGTGGTGAAATTTATTTTTATCCTATCCCATTTGATTACTAGAGCCTAGTTGTATCTTGAAAAACCATCAAGAAAGGACATCATTTCAGGCCCACTAATAATCTATATGACCTCATCAATAGAAGGAAGGGGATAGTTGTCCATCTTTGAGGCTATATTTAGGTTCTGAAATGTATGCATAAAATTATTTCCCCTTTTGTTTTGGACATGAACCAGGTTGGCCACCCATGTAGAGTGTCTAATGGGGAAGATGATCCTAACAGTTAGTATTTTCTCTACCTCTTTGTAAATTAGAGGCTCTAGAATGGGGTTTACTATCCTTTTCCTCTGCCTAAAAGTTTTGTGATATTCTATCAATGGTATGGTATGGGTGATAACCCCGGTATGAAATATATTTAAGTCATCATATGACCATGTTATTATATTATTGTAATCACTTAAGAACCTTTTTTCCTTGTCTATTTCTATGTTTGAACATGTCAGGCCAACATTTACCAATCTAGGGTTTTCACTAGTGCCTAAGTTGATCTGATTATAATCTTTGTCATCCACCTTAGGCTTGGTACTCCAATTTCGTTTGTCAGAATAAAACATTATTTTAAGGAGATCATACCCTTAGGAATCCTATTATCCTTAAAATTTAAAACATCATCATCATTCAAATCATCCATATCCTTTTCATCTATAATTTGAGATGAAAAAAACATCGAGTTTTTCAAAAATTGAATTATTTTTATCATCGTTAAATACCCAAAAATGCTCTATGTTATCTAGTATAGAAGAAATTTGAACCATTTACACCATCACTCTACTCTTCTCCAACTCTTGAGTAGGCATGAGAGTAGAAACAAATGTAGATAACGAGCCTACTTCTTGGTTTTGCTTCCTAGGCACAAACAAAATGTTAAATGCATCAAAACATTCAATCAGATCCCAAACTCTATGTTTATACCTTTTAAGATAAGACTTCTTTAATTGATAATTACTTATGAATTGGTTCACAATAACCTCATAATCACCAAATAATTCTAGCATTTTGATTTTATATTTAATGGCAAATTGCAGGCCTAACACTAAAGCTTCATATTCAGCCAAGTTGTTGGTACAAGGGAATTTTAATTTGTGTGAAGCTAAGTGCTGCTGCCCCTTTGGAACTTTTGAGATTTTTCCTAATCCACTTCCTTGTTTGGAACAAGAACCATCAAAATGTAATGACCAAAGACAAGAGTTATCTTAGTTTTTACCCAAAAATTATTTTGTATTTCCTACGTCTAAAGAATATACACCAATATCTGCTGAGAAAAATGTGGCTTCTTCATTCTTGGTGTTGTAATTTGTAATCATATGTTTCATTTTAGGTTCCATTTATACCCTAATTTGGTTTTGAATACCTCTCCAAGAAAACCACATGTGAGAACAAATAACCGACATATAACCTTTCAAATCCTTTGACCAGTCCCTACTCAATAGCATGTTGTATGCCTTAGGGATCTCTACAACCTGAATGTAAATGAATTCTTGGTTCAAATACTAATTACATATGGACATTAAAAATTTCCAAAATTACTTATACCTTGGAATTATCTAGTTGGACTACTACCCTATCATATTTGATTGGGGTAAGGAAATGTTTTTACAAATGTTAGAGGGCATAATGTTTTTAGATTCCCTAAATTGCCTAGAAGTTATGCAAGTTATTTCCAAATATTACAATAGTCAAAAGAAAAGGGGAACTTAGATATTATTTTTGAACAAATTAAAATTTTCATGAGAAGGTATTGGGGGCGCCTTAGAGGTTTTGTTTCGAATATTTCAAAAATAAATCTCATTTTTTTGTAATTTGAACTAGTTCATAAAACGTTATGTTTACGTTAATTCTTTTCATGTCTTCCAAAATATTATAACTAGCCTTAGGCATACCTAACTTATTGTCTTGAGATTAAGGCCCACTTCCTTTTGGAGTAGGGGGACTATTATTGGCCTTGAGGCTCGGTGGAGTTGTACTGACATTAGGAGGTGTTGAAGTGGTATTGTTTTTTGCTTCTTAATGCGTAGTTTCTCTTCTAGTACTACTGGAATGCATGGACCCCATTAGTTTTCTCATTTGGTTTATTGTCCTCCTATGAGGGAAAACAATATGTTTTGGCCATCAAAGTAGTGTCCGATGGTTTTGTATCATCGAAGAGTTAGTCACATCATTAGTATTTAGGATTATTTCATAATTGTTCAATTTAGCTCAAGACTTTAAATGCATGAAATAATTCAATGTAAACCAATTCACCATGCTTAACAATATTATGAACCCTGCACCAATTTGGAAATGTAATCTCACACACATGTAACTCTGGCATTTTATTATGATAGGATTCTAATTGGTTATTTTTGTTCATATTGAAATGCTTATTATTATACCTATGATAACTATAATTCCTACCCAAATTACTTTCCCCACTACTTCCCACTTGCCTTTGTAGATTCAAAAATCCTTGCACAATTTCCTCACCATCCTTTGGATAGATTCTAATTACCCTTTAACATTCTCTTGATTTATTACTTGGGAGGAGTTATTATTAAATGGGACTAGGGCTTGTTTATCACTTTTTGTGGCTCAACCTTAGGTGTGGGATTAGTTAGACATTGTTGTTGATTAGGAGCTATGTAACTGATAGGGAAAGCGTTTATAATTGGTGTGTGTAATGGATTTAGTAAATTTTAGTTGGCATGAGGGAAATAGTTGTGATGTGGATTTTGGAAGAAGAGGAAGCATACCCCTAAGGTTGAATTTGTTCATCTATTTGAATAGTCTTGACATAGGTAGTAGTCAAGGTAATAATATTTTGGGATCTTCTCAAGAATACTGATGTCATGGGGTCCAAAGGATTTTTTTTTATAAATCTCTAGTGCTAATTCATTAGTGGGTATGTATGGATGGGTGGTAAAGTTATATATATTTTGGAATATAACATTAAAGGATCTAATGGGCTCTTGGTAATCCATTTGTAGGGTGGTAAACCTTTGGTAAAGGACATCTGGGCTAGTATTTCTACTAAACTAGGTGACAAAGATATCATTGAAGTCTTTCCAATTGGTAATTGCATCTTTTGGTAAGTTTAAAAACCAGTCATATGTTGCATTCTTCATAGAGAATGGGAAAAGAATACAAGCCACGTCTTCATGTGTCACATTCAGATTCAATAATCATAGGGATGATTTGAAAGCTCTAATTTTTTATTCGGTTGAGGTATTACTAGCTGGGTCAAATACAAGGAGGTATTTCACCTTTGGGTTTCTAGGAAAGTCATGAACAACACCTGGTATATTAATGGGGGATCCCACTAACAAAGTTATGGTGGGTAATATAGTACGAATATAACTTCCTTGTTTTGGGGGACTCAATGGGTTATTAATTAGGGTAGGACTCAGAGGGACCTTAAGACTCTTAGATTTTTGTTTATCTGAGCGTGATCTCCTATGAGTATTCAAAGAGATGTGGAATAAACCAATATCAGAGAGGTATCTAGTTACAATCCTTGGTAACTCTAGTTTAAATGTACAATTTTAAGCACTAGAAACTTTATCAAACCAATACATACAAACAATAAATCAATGATTATGCCAAAATTTTCTTATAACTCGGAGTTTCAAACATTTGACCTCCTTCTAGTGCTAACTTTTTCGCGTTTCCTTTTCGACGCATAAAAATTACACAATCATGGGGGAAATGCCATGATCTTTGTCCTTCTCATTTTATAATCACTTTGTATATGATTCAAGGCATGAGTTTCAAGGTATTGCTTATTTTGACCAATAATAAAGGTGTTTTCCAAATTATTAATCCTTTTAGTGTCACTCCCTGTAATTTCTTCACATGATTTAAATTTTGTATATATCTCTAAAATAATTTAATCTAAGGGATCATCTCAAATAAAATAAAATGGGACAGGAAAAGTAGAGAGAAAATAAAACTACTAAATTTTTTTTTTTGAAACACTTAATGCTTGGTGATTGGAAATAATATGCTTTCCTTGTTAACCAGAGCACCAAATATAGCTTAGACTCAAATTTGAATGCCACTAATGTAGAGATTCAAAGGATATTTAAAAATTATCTAAACTGAGAGATAGATTCATTAATCAAATTGTTGAATTGCACATTTAACTGACTAATCTAATCTACAACATGTTATGGTGATTTACTTCAAATTTTCTCGAGCACAATATAAAATATCACTTTAAGAAAGAAATGAAAGATACACTAAAACATAAAGAATTCTCAACACATTAATTCACAGTAGAAAAGGAAATGAAAATCATGACCATATCAACTCACTTTAGTTATTTAGAATTGGCTTGCATTTATTAATAAAAAAATTCATCTCCCCTTTCTTAGAATGGAGGAGGGATACTTATACAATTTTGGGCTTGATTTACCGCCCAACTTGAATTATGATTACATGATATTTGAGGGAATATGATAATAGATGGTCACTCAATAAATATTCTAACTGATTCAGTTAGGATAATTACAATAAAGAAACTATTAGGACAAAATACAACCATTCAAGGAATAATTGTGTATCCTATTTAATTATGGGCCTTTTCTGGACTGGGACCACTTATGAAGATGCCTCTTGAGTTAGTTGGGTTTTTTTGGGGTCATCCTGTGATAGATCTATTATAGCTGGTCTTTTCTCAAAGGAAATTATGACTTCCGTACAATTTTTAGTCATTGTCTAGCTTCACTATGTCCACAATTGGTTTCCTGAAGAGTATGGAAGCCTTGTCTAGTAAGGCCTTCGTGTAGCCTTTTCTTTCACTATGATTTCTTTCAATGTATCAATTTTTAGTCCTTCTCTCTAGTTTGAGAGACAATTTCAATCACTTGGTAAGCCTCTCATTTTCCCCCTCCATTATGTTCCTTTGAAAACTTGCCAAAAGTCTTTAAATAACACAACAAACTTCTCGGTGGAAACTAATTCTTGTTTTTCCTTACAGACCCCTGTAATGGATACCTATGAAAATAGTTGATTTCCCCATGAAAATATATCATCCAGTTGAGTTGGGAGTTTTCCCCTTTTATGACTCCATTCCCTTAGTTTTTCCTTTGTGTAGTTGTCATATGTCTGGCATATGCCAATTATCATCCATAGTTACAATTTTAGGATCTTCACAAATTCCCTCTTCGATGGTCTCTGGGCCATTATTTTAAGCATCTTTTGTATAACATTGATATTTTTAATGAAAATTCTGGTCTTCTTTGATTAATCTTGTTCCTTGAATTTAGCCTTCATAATTTCCTTTATAACATCATATAAGCTCAATAGAGCTTCTTCAACATTTGAAACAATGTATTCAAGAAAAAATGGCCTTCGATGTAGTTTCAAGATCTTTATTTTTTTCCTTTACTCCCTTTAAAAATTCAACGGATTCCTTTATGTAGGACACCGAGTCTTCTTCATATTGGGAAACTTTGGAACCTTTAGCTTTCTTCTTCTTTGTTAGAGAGAAGAGGTCCTTTGATGTCTTATGCCAAATAATGGCCTACTGTGTGGAAATTTTATTTTTAGTTACCCTCTTCAATGTCCCTATTTTGGGATTGAATTCAATGTTAATTAAGGGTTCCTCTTGGGCCACCCAATCGGTTGTTCTCTATAGGAGTTCATGGATTGTTCCATCTAATTTTTCGAGGCTCAATAGAGGTGGAGCTTTTAGAGGAGCTTGAACTGAATTTCTTTACACTTGTTGTGTTTTGGCCTCCACTTGTGTAGGATCGATTGGTAGGTTCATCTTCCTCATCTAAAAAATTTAAATCTTAAGTAACCAAAGAAGGACCTCTAGTTTGTTTGGGCACAACTCCTTGAATTTCTAGGATATATTTTGTAGGTGTATGAAATCTAGGGGAGTTGTGGGAGTTTAGGATTTCCATGAAGGATCTGAATGACCTTCTGGTCTCCTCTTTATGGACTCCTTTTTAATTTTTCCTCTTGGTGGAGGAAATTCCTCTATTTCCTTTATGTTTTTCTAGATGAGGATGTCATATGTTTGGGTAATCCATACCCAATCATTAAAATCAACCTCATGTGCATAGGGTATGTTGATTTGTCCTTTAAGTGACTCTAAATTCTTGGCCACTCTTTTTTTTTGAATCATACTGGCTTAAATGGTGTTATGGAAAATGGAAGGAATTTCTTTGAGGCTACTTTTTATTTCAAATCAGGCCATCTCTTAAATTCCCTACATCTAATAATAACTGACATGGCAGGATGATTCCTGAGCTTCCTATATTTTCATTTTCTTATCATACCATTGAAAATCTGATATGCAACCTCTTGTTCTACAATATTTTTAGGAACATGGTATGAAATTTGCAAAGAGGGGGTGAGAAGTCCTTGTAGATCAAGAATTTCGTGCTTGTTACCTGTCCAAGTTAATGTACCAAACTAAACACAAAAACCCTGAAAAACTCCAATGAAATTGATACCTGATGAAGATGTAGATGGATGAGGAAGCCAATGTAGATAAGACGGGCGCACACAAGCAATTCGCACAATAGATCCGAATAACCTGTAAAACACCGATGCTTGACAGAAAAAGACCACGTTAAAAGATATTTTAGTGGACTGCCCGAGAAGCGGGTCCGAGAAGCGATAAGCTTCCTCGGCGGATGTCAGTCCACGTTTTCAATAAAGAAAGGAAGCATACATGATAAAAGATGTAAATAAAGACTAGATTTTCTGATTGCAGTAATAAGACAGAATCTAAACAGCAGACAGACAGTACAGAAAACAGGGAACTATGAAATAAAAGCTGGATTTGTGTTACCTGTATCCTTTTACCTATCTGCAGAGAAAATCGGCGTCGCTTTTTAAAATCGGCGTCGATTGATACTGGTAGGCGTCGATTGAGACTGATCGGCGTCGACTGGGTTGAATCGGCGTCGACTGGAGGCGATCGATCAGTCAGGGACTGTGCGATAAGATTCGGGAATTAGAAGACGAATGTGGTCTGCTGGATGAGCCGAAGTTGGCGAGACACTGGAACAGAGTCACCAGATGATAGATGGTGGTGCGATGCTGATATGACAGGGACAGAGTAACGGTGCTCCTCTCAGGGATTGATTCGGACAGGATCTGCCCTAATTTGATACACTTGATGCTGAAGATCTCTCAGACTGTATCTCTCTCTCTCTGTTCGTGTGCAAGTGCTCCTTTTTCGCTTGTTCGCTCTTGCTCCGATCTCTTTCGGTTCGATTTTTCCGCGCTTAGAACTGAGTTCTGGACTTGCTTTTATAATCGGCGCCGCTCCTAGAAAATCGGCGCCGACCATATGGGTCGGCGCCGATCGCGGAGAAGACTCCCGAGATGGCTAAAAATGATCGATTCGAGAAAAATAAGACTCATCCCGACTACGGGAAAATATCCCGCTTAGGGAAGATTAAAAATAGATGTGATACATGGGTAGAATAAATTTGGGGTGGATAAGTGATTAAGATGCATGGGAAGAAGCGTAATTAAATATTTAATACTTAATTACTCATGGGTAAGATGTGATGGGATGAATTAAATTTAGAGTAGGTGATTAAATCACAAATTGGAAAACTATCCCAAGGGGATAGTTGGTGATGTAAACGTGCCCTAGGTTACCTAGGCAAGTAAACGGATGAGAAGGGACACTAAATTGGGTAACCAATTTTAGGTGTCTACATTTTGCCCCTTTTTGTCAAGTAACTTGCGATAAGCAAGGTTATGAGACAAAAACATGGAGATGGAAGAAGAGAAGAATTTGTGGTGATGTGATCCCCCTCAAACTAGGGATGGGATGGATGATAGAACAGACGATCCCGAGTTTGAAAGAGGTAGATAAAAAAATGCAGGATGCCCCAGTCGGAGGAGCCTTTGGGAGAGATCGAGGTGGGCCGAGACCTCCAGCAGCAGGTGCATCGAGCTCGATCGGTGGCGGTCAGGAGAGACAGCCAGGTGGAGAGGAGGGTGGAGGAGATAGTGTCCTCCATGCTTCGGATTTTACTATATAGAGTTTTGATAGACTTTTGCATTTGTATAGTGATGTAGCCTCGATTGGAAGGCATTGTATAGATGGCTTGATGGAAAGCCACTCATTTTTGTATAAACACACATGTATATATATAGATTCATCATATGATTTGGCATACAATTGTACTTATACTTTTTGGTTTTGATATACATGGATAGATGGATATAGATAGATGTGAGTGGATAGATATAGACTGATAGATGATAGAAATAGATGTGATTAGATAGATTGAAATGTGGATAGAATAGATGTGATTGGATAGATATAGATTGATAGATGATAGATGGATGTGATGAGATAGATTGAAATGTGGATAGAATAGATGTGATTGGATAGATATAGATCGATAGATGATAGATGGATGTGATGAGATAGATTGATATGTGGATAGAATAGATGTGATTGGATAGATATAGATGGATGTAATTTTAATGAGAAATGAATAAAGATAGATGTTTTGATAGATAAGAGGAATGTTGATAGAAGATAGATTTTGATTGAATTAACATGTGAAATGTCAATTCAACAGGATGCAAGACAAAGAAATGGAGAATGCTTATTGTAAGAGCAAAAGATGAAAGCAGAAATAACCGTGACTTAGAAGAGAAGACACTCGGAAAAGAAGGGAAATGATAAGTCGGACTTCCAACCGACCATAGAGAAGATCCAGATAAGAAACCGAAAGACCAAGCATACAAGGCCCTATATAAGATTAAAATAAACCTGACACTAACTAGTCGCAAACCAGATCTAGGATAGAAATGGAAAGAAAAGAAAGTAAGTATCTTGTCGGAACCTACAAGGGACAGAATACATGTCCATGATAGGAAAATAGGATTCTCCATATGATCGACAAAAGGTCTAAAATCTCAGCTTCATGATTTGGACAGAAAAGCAAACTGATCAATGTGGGAAGTTTGCTTGATATGGAAAGACTGATCGATGCGGGAAGTCTTTCAGTGATGCTAACAAGTGTATAAACTGACTGGAAGGCTGATTGATTACAAGAAGCCTTGAATATTTCTTTGAGAAACAGCCGTCCTTCAAGGGAGCGGTCTGTATTTTGAAATTTGTATGATAGCCATCCTTCGAGGGTATGGTCTATTTGCTTTTTGATTCACTTGACAATGTATGGATAGCTGTCCTTCGAGGGATCAGTCTATCTTTTTGGATAGCATCTTTTTTTTTTTTTTTTTTTTTTTGAAACTCTTTGGAAGAAGCTGAGTTTAGACCTAGATAGATCAGATGAAGGGGAGGAGAACATGGAAGAACATGTACTCATGCCCCGAGCAGATCCGATTAAGATAAGTACTTGGGACAGATGAAGTGGTGATTAAGGTATTCCTACCATGAGGAGGAACATATCCAAAAGAAACGTCTGATAGAGTAGAGCCGCGATACTCATATTTAAGGTAAACGAGGCAATAGGCGGAGAACCACACAATTTCAAATCACCACGAAAGTAGATGACTGGTTATTAGGACAGATGGAAGATCTGAGTTGCGACTAGATTTGTGTAAGAGAGATTTTAACAATAGAAGGGCCGTAAATGCAAGGCATTAAGAGGTTCTGCTTCAGGGATACCATCCATGGAAGACAAACGATAAGCCCCAGACCCATATTTATGAGTGATAATGTAGGGACCCATCCAGTTGGGAGCAAACTTACCACGTTGACTCCTTTCGAGTGTAGTGACATTTTGATTTTCCTTAAGAACAAGGTCACCAATTTTGAAGTCACGGTGTTGCACATGCTTGTTGTAAGCACGCTTGACACGCTCGAGATAGACTTGATGATGCTCAAGAGCGTTGAGACGCCGCTCATCTAATAATTCAAGTTGAGCTAGACGATTTTGACGATAATCCTCATCAGAGACAAATTCACGAGAGAAACACGGAGAGATGGGATTTGGACCTCCAAAGGAAGGACGGCCTCAGACCCATAGACGAGAGAGAAGGGAGTAGCACCAGTAGGAGTACGAATGCTAGTCCGATAAGCCCAGAGAGCGAAAGGGATATGTAGATGCCAATCCCTACCAGCTCGACTAGTTACCTTTGCGAGGATATTACGCAGAGTTTTATTGGAAGCTTCGGCCTGACCATTAGCTTGAGGATAGTATGGAGAAGAAAAACTGAGCTTGATTTTGAAAGCATTGCAGAGATTTTGCAAATCGACGTTCTTGAAGGATTTACCATTATCGCGTGATGAGCTTGTGTGGACGCAAAGCGACAAATGATGTGTTGATAGACAAAATCAACTATGGGTTTAGCCTTTGTTGAAGAAAGAGGGATAGCTTCTACCCACTTAGTAAAGTACTCGGTAAAGCGTAATGATAGAATGATGCGCTGTGAAGAACGGGATTGATGAGACCAATAAGATCAAGGCCCCATTGTGAAAAAGGCCACAAATCCGCCGCAGAGTTCTGCAAAGCGACTAGGGACGTGCGTGAGATTGGAATGTTGTTGCGACACTTGCGCATTTCTTAGTGTATTCACAACAATCTTGATTAAGAGAAGGCCAATAACATCCCAAACGTAAGATGCGCTTAGCCACGGCTAAACCACTAAAATGTCCACCATGAGATACCGTCATGGACCTCCTGAATAGCTTTAGATGATTCATGGGTTTTGAGGCATCGAAGCAAAATACCATCAAAGCCGCGTTTGTAAAGAATCCCGCCTAGGATAGAATAGCGATTAGCGCGTTGGACAAAAGACCTTCTACCATTGGAAGTCAGATCTGGAGGAAGCACCGAATGAGATAGATAATCAACTATCTGTTGATACCACTCATCCTGAGTATGGGTTATGACAGCATTGATCGAAGTTAGCTGTTGAAGATAAGATGGTTGATCTAATCGTTGCACAGCCACATAAAGACGCGAGTCTTCAGTAAAAGGCGGGATAAGGGATGCTAATGAGGCCATGGTATCCGCGAATCGATTTGCAGTACGAGGAATGGATTGGATGGTGAACTTATCGAAAGATTGGAGTTGGGCAAGAACAATGTCGCGATATTTTTGAAGGATATCATTCTTGCATTGATAGACACCCGTGACCTGATTAACGATGAGTTCAGAATCACCAAAGATGTCAATACGACGAGCGCCGAGATTAATGGCATTTTGAAGTCCTAAGACAAGAGCTTCGTACTCAGCCATATTATTGGTGCACTCAAAGTTCAATTTGTGTGCGACTGGGATAGGCGTACCCCAAGGAGGAATCATCACGAAACCCGCACCTCCCCCTTGCTGGCATTTGGATCCATCAAAGAAGAGCTTTACTTTAAATGGAGATAGACCAAAATCGATTTGTTGAATAAATTCATCGGGGAATTGAGCAAGGGGGTCTTGAGTGTCCGGAAGAGGAGCACTAGCTAGTTGATCTGCAATAACCTGACCCTTGATAGCCTTTGCGGGATAAATTCGAGGTCAAATTTCTGTCATGAGCATAAGCCAACGAGTGATGCGATCATTGTGATAAGGCTTTGCATGAATTGTCTTGAGGGGATTGACATTTGTGACGATGTAAGTTTTGTGATTAAGAAGATAATGACGAAGCTTAGAAGTTGCGAAAGAAGAGAGTGCAACATAGTTTTCAGCCCCGGAGTAACGTGTCTCATACTCATGGAGGTGCGGCTGATGTAATAGCAGCTTGTTCTTTACCACAAGTGTCCGATGCGAAATCATGGCTCAGAGCATGGTCGATCACGAGAGATATAAAGATAGAAAGGCTCCCCCTCGCGTGGAGGTGTAAGCACGGGTGGAGAAAGAAGATAAGCTTTGAGATCATCAAAGGCCTTTTGGCAATGCTCATCCCATTTGAAATGAACATTCTTACGGAGAAGATGGTGAAAAGGTTGACAACGGTCCGACAATTGGGAGATAAAACGACGCACTGATTGAAGACGTCCTTGGAGACTGCGGAGTTGCTTTAAGTTAGAAGGGGGAGGCATCTCAAGGATGGCTTTTATTTTTGCGGGGTCCACTTCAATACCCCTGATGGAAATGATAAACCCTAAAAGTTTACCAGTGAGGACGCCAAACACGCATTTAGATGGATTTAGACGAAGACAAAAGCGGATAAGCCTCTCAAAGAGAGGTGCAAGGATGAAAAGATGCTCCGACGATGTTTGGATTTGCCGAGGAGATCGTCAACGTAATCCTCTACAGTTTTGTGTAAAAGATCATGGAAGATGTAGGTCATTGCTCGTTGATAAGTTGCTCCGGCGTTCTTAAGACCGAAGGGCAT
Organism: Taxus wallichiana var. yunnanensis; assembly: GCA_018340775.1. NCBI lineage: Eukaryota > Viridiplantae > Streptophyta > Pinopsida > Cupressales > Taxaceae > Taxus > Taxus wallichiana. The sequence goes on from CM031233.1 coordinate 367,795,070, forward strand.
GACACGATAGCAAAAGGTCCCCGAGGAGTTATGAAGGAAGTCTTATGCTGGTCTTACAGTGCGATGAGGATTTGATTATATCGAGAGAAACCATCCATAAGAGAAAGCATTTCATGACCCATGATTAAATCTACGAGTTAGTCGATATTAGGAAGAGGAAAATCATCCTTTGGGACAGGCAGAGATTAAGATCCGGAAGTCGGTACAAATTGAATCTTCCCGGTAGCCTTGAATTCTTGGTACTACATTGGACACCCATTGCGGATAATCGATGGGTTGGATGAAGTTAGCGAGAGCAAAAGCGCTGTAATTCTTCTTTAACAAGAAGGGCTACTCTAGGTGCATTTACGTAATTTTTGCTTATTTGGTTTGATGTTGGGAAGGGTAACGATATTGTGGACTACAATATCGGGATCGAGTCTGGCATATCCTCGTATGACCAAGCAAAGGCTTGAGCGATGTTTGGAAAGAAAAGTAGTAAAGTCCCCTAATTCTTGTGGATCAAGGGATTGGCCGACCTTAATGATGCGAGGGTCTTCAGGAGTCCCTATATTAAGGTCGATAGTGGCTTCGTTGAGAAGGGTAGACGTGTCAGAAGGAATAGTCTTGGGAAGGTATGAATCCTCTGCCCCTAGATAGGTGAGGACAGAGTCGTCATCCGCACAGTGGATAGTGTTGATAGTAGGAGAGTCGTCTCCAACTATCTCAGGGAAGATTAATGGTATAGAAGCAGACCGATTGTTAGTCTCATAGACTAAAGGTCCCAAGGAAATGGTATTGATCAAAAAAAAAAGTTAGGTGGGATGGAAATGTCATCGTCCACATCAAGTGATGCTTCGGATTTGGTGGGGGAAGATGGTTCTTCAGTAGGAAGAGGCTCATCAAGAATAGTGACAGTGGCTTTTGAAATGGGTTTAAATCCCAAACCAAACTTTTGGTGTGGCATGAGAGTAGGAATGGATTTGAGGTCATGTATACCTTGTTCATACTTTCCAAGGCCAAAACCTTTCCACGCGCATCGATATAGATAAGTTTTTGCAAACGTGGGATTCTGTAGATAATCAAACCCTGTTAGGTAAGGTTTGGCTCTAGGAGGAGAATCCGGACAATAATGAGGTGTATCAAGACCACCGTAGATGAAATTGGTCTGTTGATTGGGCAAACCAATGGTAACGATGCGACCGAGACCTGATTGATATTCAGGTTGCTTGTCGGGTCTACCATACTCATTAGGTTTGAGATGGGCATCGAAAGAAAAGAGAGGAAGCTCTCCTAGTGAGAAACGCTGCAATGTCTCTTCCAGATTTCGCAAATCTGGTAGTTTGGTTGCAGGTATGGAAGAAGATGAAGCCCCATCTGGAGAAGATGCATTTTCTTTTAAAGGGGCAGACCTTGTGGTCATGTCGCATTGCGCAGAAGGAAAAGGATCTCCTGGATGGGTGTAGATTTTGCCCTCATATTGATATTTTAGGCATCGATGGAGGTGGATGGGACACAATGCATTGCGCGAACCCAGGAGCGTCCAAGGATCATGTTATAGTGGAATTTTCCTTCGACAATATAGAAGAGTTCATGGAGCAGCTTTTTACCTACTCGGATGGGTAAGACCACAGTTCCTAGAGTGATTGCTAGCTGATCGTTAAATGATCGAAGGGCGAAAGGCGGAGGTGACACCACATTCTTAGGTAACTTAAGTTGTTCGAATGTGTGGGAAGAGATGACGTTGAGAGCAGCTCCACTATCGATCATAACACGTTTTAAGGCAGTGTTATTGACTTGGACTGTGATGAAGAGAGGAGCCTCCAAATCCTCTGAAGAAAGATGAGGAATTTCTGAATCCTCAAAAGAAATGGCGGTCGATGGACCATTCAATCCAACAACCCACTCGAAGGGCTGGGGCTCATCGGAATTTACTGCGATGCGACGCTGATTATCGATTAGAGCCTGGCGATGTTGTGGAGAGGATTGGATGAGGTCAAAAAGAGACATTTTGACCGGAGCTTGGGTGAGTTGCTTCATGACACTCTCCTCAACGGATACGGGAACTTGAGTCCGAGGTGCAGCACGAATGGAGACCTTGGGTCGTGGGGCTGATGAGGAAGGAGACACGCCTTCAGGGGCTGCAGAAATGACAACCCGTGGTCTAGATGTTGGAGATGAAGATGGGTCATGATAATGTTGGGTTCTAGTGGCGATATGGATTGTGTCAATTTGGGAAGGAGGGAGATCAAGTGGAGTGGAACCACTAGAGGTCTGAATGGATGGTTGAGGTTCGGATGAGGCTAGGGTAACAGGAGGTACTTGTTCCTCCTCCAGCAAGAGGTCACTTTCTTCCAGAAGGTTCTTGACAACGGCTTGAAGAGCTTTACATCCTTCAGTGTCATGACCTGGAGTACGGTGGTAAGCACAAATCAGATCAGAGTTAAACCAGGTAGGTTTGACTCCTTTGGGGTTATAAGGCTTAATCGGAGGAAGGGTTATGGCTGAAGATTGGATAAGTTGATGAAGGATTTCGGTGTAGAATCCGGTAGACGAAGATGAGGATAGAGATAATGGAGATGGTTCTTTTACCTTAACCGACTGCCGGGGTAAAAGAACTTGCATGTTAGGTTTAACAGTTTTATTAGGGATCCTCTTATTTGTTTGGACATTCGGAGGAGCAGTCTTGGGTGCTTGGGATGGGAGTAAATGAGACATGATTGTCTTTGGTGGAGGAGGAGTCCCTAAGATGGATTTTGAGGAGGATGGAGATGCGATAATTTTGCGGTTTTGGAGACAAAGGGGGTTGCTTAGTCGGATTTACGGATGATTTAGATAATGTCGGTTTGGAAGAGGAAGAAGCTCCCAAAATAGGTGAATTTGGAGGAAGATAGGGTGTCTTGATTTTTGGTAACAAAGATGAGGATTTTGATAGAAGAAGTGGCATCTTTTTGGTAGGTAAGTCTACTTTTAGGGATGTTGATGAAGAAGAAGATGATGACTTTGATAGGTGTGTAGAAGAAGATGCCTTCTCAGCGGGCAAATCTAATCGTTTATGAGGCGTGGAGAGAGATTTTTGTGGAAGAACACCGAGAGTTTTGATGGTCCGAAATATGGGCTTCCCCTTTTCAGGGATGGTGACAACTTCAACGTCATAAGGTGATTGTAACCTTTTTGGAGGAAGCAAATGGGGAGATATTGATGGTATAATGTTAGATTTTGGTTGTCGCGGTTTAGGTTGAGGAATCGAGTGTGCAGGTGTTGGTGTTACTTCTTTTGATTTTTCCTGAATAGGTGAAGTAGTATTAGTGATGGAAGAAGTAAGTGATGAAGAAGTTCCTTGCGAAGGGACCACTTTTGGTGTAGTGATCATGGGTGGAACTACTATAGGAAAAGAGATAGGAAGAGTCAAAGTTGAGGACACTTTCGCCGAAGTCGGCACGATTATAGGGATGTTTATCAAGGGCATAGTTGTAGCCGGAATGGGAGCAGCAGAAGTAGATGTGTCTGAAGTGGAAACTCGAAGGGATGTAATTGCCTCGAGCATTGAAAGGATGTCTGATGATGAGACAGATGAGGAAGATACTGTCTCGGGTATGGATGGGAGATCGGACAAAGGAGCGGAGAGAGATGACTCCGTGTTTAGCAATGTAGGAATATCCAAAGATGGGTTATCTGAGGATGGAGGAATTCCAGTGATTGGTGAAGTGGAAGAGGGTTCTGATTCGATTGCTGCGTTTGTAGATGATGTGGTTTCAGAAGCGGATTCTTCAGTAGAAATGAAGTTGATAGTGTGGGTGTTTGGTTTTTGAGATTCTGAAGAATTATGATTTGGGGCATGATTGGGGAAGGGTTGTTTGAAAACGTCCAGCGCTTGATTTGGGGGAGCATTTGGGTTATCCAGAATAAGCTCGCCTTTATCAATGAATTTTTGGACAAGATTTTTGAAAGTCTGACATCGTTCGATGTCATGACCCTGGTAGTTATGATAGTGGCAAAAATCGCGTTTTCTACGTATTACCACAAAGGACGTTCTCGACTTTCATCAATATCTCTAATGGGTGGAAGTTCGATCATGCGAACTTCCAACATTTTTCCTAAGATGGAGGCATATGATTCCCCCAATGGAGCGAAGGATCGAGATGATGAAGCCCCTTTTCGAGCAGATGAAGGGTCTCTTCGTGGTGGTTGATTAGGAGTACTATCGGTTCTCGATGTTTTTAATACGATAGCATTGGTGGACCCTTGATTCTTATCTTTAGGAGGAAAAGAATTTGGTTTGGTGAACCGAGAGAAATCGGGTTTAGATTTGGAGCGAAGTTTTAGTTTTCCTTGTTGATAGCACGAGATTCGAGTTTGCGTGCCATTGTGAAGGCTTCTTCGAAGGTGTGGAAAGTTTGGATTCTTAACGTGGAAGAAATGTGGCTAGCGCAAGATCGGGTGAACAGCTCGATCTGTTGTGATTGAGGAAGAGAGAAGGACAATTGGTTGATTATCCCTCTCCAACGAGCGACAAAGTCTGCAATAGACTCATCGTCAAATTGGCGAATGTTGTAAAGATCTGTGATTGAGATCTTATGGGCAATATTTATTGAGAAGTTCTCAACAAACATTTGGGCCAATTGAGAGAAAGAAAATAATGAATGTTGAGGAATATTATTGTACCAGTCCAAAGCGGGACCCGCTAGAGACATAGGAAAGGTACGGAGCATGAGCTCCTGATCTTGGACAATGAGGTAGCAAGCATGTTTGAATGCTCGCAGATGTTGTTGGGGGTCTTCCCGACTATGAAATTTTGAGAATTTGGGAAGTTCCCATTGGGGAGGATAAGGCTTAAAAGCCACCGAAGGATGAATGGGTTCATTGCATACTTCTTCAAAGGAGTATGAAGGGCGGGCTCCTTTTGTGGAGGCTTCCAAGTCTGCAATTTTCTTGAAGAGAAATTGAACCACATCCGATTGGGGAGGAGGTACATTGGTTTGTCCTATATGAGAAGCAAGTAGTGGGTGTTGTTGAGGTGTCGATGGGGGATTCATCTGTTGTTGGATAGGATTATAAGAGGAATAACCAGGTGTTCTGGGTGACACCGGGTGGGGTATTTGTTGTGCAGCTTGCGTATAGGCAGGCTGCGAGATAATAAGTGGTTGAGCAAATAAAGGTTGGGTGACGGATGGAGCCTGTGATTGGTGGACTCCTATGTTGGTTGATTGGATCGGGATAGATTGAGGAATATGAGTGTTGGTTGGATTGGTCATGTTGGGGAACAAGACCTGAAAGGGGCCTTCTATTGCTGAATTAGGTATCAAGGGTGCCGATACTAGAGGATGGGCGAATGTCACAGTAGCTGGAATATTGGAAGAAAGACCCCCTAGAGGACGAGAAGTAGGAGCCAACTGCCTATTCGGAGGGGGTTGGCTCATGAAGAGGTATTGACCTTGAGAAACGATAGAGGGCATAGACGAATTGACGGCAATGTGCGGATGTGCAGACGAATTTACTATAGCAAGGGCAGAAGACCTCTCAGAAATGGGTTGTGGAATAGTCGAGGTAGCTGCAGTGTTAGGGATAGGTAAGACTAATTGAGAATTAGTCGACATGGTAGGTGGAAGAGAAAAGGGAGGCATAGGGGCCTCACCCTTCTCCGTGGCTCGAGGCAAGAGAGATGGTGCAAACTGCTCTAAAGAGGCATGGGATGATCCGCGAGGATAATTGTACACTTGTCGGATTGGTGGGTCTTGGTCAGATATTTGGATCGACTTGTGTACTAGATAGTCCATGAGGGCTACCGGATTGCGATCAAGGAGGCACGAAATTCGAGATCCCGCGAGGAATAGACTACGAGTCAGAAGATATTTCTGATGGACTAGGAGAAGCCGGACGTGATGGGATTGTTTTGGCTTGATGGAAAGGATTATACGACCATGAGGGGGAACCCACTAACAGTGGTCCCGAGGAAGATTGGAGGGGTGCCGAAACATCCACGCTGGTGGTGATTTCGGAGGAAGAAGGAACCTGTTGGGCCATTTTCCTAGATTGTGAACGGGTGATAGCCGTCATAAACAAGCAAGAAAGAAGATTGTCTTAACTAATGCACAAATAGTTCAAGCAGCGCAAGTGATTATCTCCTTTAAATTTTGATGCTTTTAAGAAATGAAAATGTTAGGGAAGGCTTTTTAGAACAGGAACTACTCAGATAGCCAAACTAGGGATGGTTTGGGTAATGTTTGGTGAGGAGTCCCGAAGGCACTTCAGTAAAAGACCGGTACGTGGCTTGATATAGGGCCTACCCCGCACTTCACACCGCTGCGATAAGGGAGTCGGGTGCTTTGCCAATATATACCAAAATCTTTCGTGAATTTATAGCGCGGCCCGAGTACCGCGTAGGCTCTTCCTCTTGGATATCACTTCCAAGTAGGCGAGGCCAGGGAAGGAGTTTTGTTTAGATGCTTTATACCTAGTGATTTTGGCTTTGTGTGCAAGGGTGAAAAATAAAAATCAAATAGTGTCACTACCGATTTTGATCAATTTTCCAACCTAATTAACACTAGATGACAAAGCATGCAGCAATGAAAAAGAAAGGGTTCTTTTAAGCACTTAAAAATGAAGTGTTTGATTTCGATGAAGACAATTCAAACAAGTTCTTTCCCAAATGCGATTAGGTTCTTTTTAAGCACCAAAAACTGAAGTGTTTGGATGTGATAAACAACCAACAAAGAAAACCTAAAAAGGAGAAAACACCGAAAAAGAGGAATACCTGTAGATTTAGCTCTCCAAGGTGTGTGGACTTCAAAAAGCGCGTTGTTGAGCTCTTCCCCTCGAACAATCCCACGATCAAGCAAAGTGCTCCGCAAGAAAGGATCAAGCAAACAACAAACAAGATCCGGAAAGATACATCCAGATAATGGCGAAACAAAAAATTTCTATTTAAAGGAAATAAGAAATTTTCAAGATAAAGATTTCGCCTAAAAAGCAAGATTGAAATGATGAACAGAAATGCTCAAATAGGACTGATAGAAATCAGTGAAGAAAAGGAACAAAGTTCAAAACTAGAAAAGAAATGGACTTACCAATAAAGGACTTTGGTTCGGTCCCACCGGGCGTGCCAGAATGTAGATCAAGAATTTCGTGCTTGTTACCTGTCCAAGTTAATGTACCAAACTAAACACAAAAACCCTGAAAAACTCCAATGAAATTGATACCTGATGAAGATGTAGATGGATGAGGAAGCCAATGTAGATAAGACGGGCGCACACAAGCAATTCGCACAATAGATCCGAATAACCTGTAAAACACCGATGCTTGTGAGAAAAAGACCACGTTAAAAGATATTTTAGTAATTTGCCGAGAAGCGGGTCGAGAAGCGATAAGCTTCCTCGGCGGATGTCGATCCACGTTTTCAATAAAGAAAGGAAGCATACATGATAAAAGATGTAAATAAAGACTAGATTTTCGATTGCGGTAATAAAGAAAGAATCTAAAAGCGGCGAGCAGACGATGCGAAACGAGGAACTATGAAATAAAAGCTGATTTGTGTTACTGTATCCTTTACCTATCTGAGAGAAAATCGGCGTCGCTTTTTAAAATCGGCGTCGATTAATCTTGGTCAAGGCGTCGATTGAGCCGATCGCGTCGGCCCAGGTTGAATCAGCGTCGGCCCGGAAGCGATCGTCGATCGAGGGTGATGCGATAAGATTCGGGAATTAGAAGACGAATGTGGTCTGGATGAGCCGAAGTTGGCGAGACTTTGGAGCAGAGTCACGAGATGATAGATGGTGGTGCGATCTTTGATATGACAGGGACGAGAGTAACGCGGTGCTCCTCTCGGATTGATTCGGACAGATCTCGCCTAATTTGATACACTTGATCTTTGAAGATCTCTGAGGTTTGTATCTCTCTCTCTCTCGTGTGCAAGTGCTCCTTTTTTTTCGCTTGTTTCGCTCTTGCTCCGATCTCTTTGGTTCGATTTTTCGCGCTTAGGCCGAGTTCGGACTTGCTTTTATAATCGGCGCCGCTCTAGAAAATCGGCGCCGACCATATGGGTCGGCGCCGATCGCGGAGAAGACTCCCGAGATGGCTAAAAATGATCGATTCGAGAAAAATAAGACTCATCCCGACTACGGGAAAATATCCCGCTTAGGGAAGATTAAAAATAGATGTGATACATGGGTAGAATAAATTTGGGGTGGATAAGTGATTAAGATGCATGGGAAGAAGCGTAATTAAATATTTAATACTTAATTACTCATGGGTAAGATGTGATGGGATGAATTAAATTTAGAGTAGGTGATTAAATCACAAATTGGAAAACTATCCCAAGGGGATAGTTGGTGATGTAAACGTGCCCTAGGTTACCTAGGCAAGTAAACGGATGAGAAGGGACACTAAATTGGGTAACCAATTTTAGGTGTCTACTGATCCTATTATGATCATAATATACTCTAGGTAGAATAAAATATCCCCATTTGTCTAATTGAAGCCAGGATATTGTTAGAAACTCTAGGCATAGTTGTCTCATATATCTCTTTGTAGACTATGAGATAAAATGAGGTGTAGATTCCTATATATGAGCCCTAAATCTACATGCATATAGGTCTGAATATAGTTCATTTAACTCTAAAGGGTGTGAAGGGGACCAAGGTTCACAGAATTCTGGACACTCAAGAACACCACCGACTACATCTAGCAAATAGAAGGCCATAAAGAATGATTTCTTATGTTCTACAAAATTGGCTCATTGTGAGAACAAATTAGAGGTGACCACTTGCTTGTAAAGAAGGGATATTGTCCTCACATATGATAATGGTGATCATAAAAAGCCATGATACATAAAATTTGGTGATAAAAGGGTTTCCATATAACCTATTCATTAAGGCCATACTTATATGAACCCCTGTCGAATCTTTGGATCAAGATGTCATTTAAATGAGGTTCATCCATGTTATATATTTATTCCTTCACCCAATTATATAAAATTACTTTAACATGTTTTTTTCATCCAAGATTCAATCATAGTTTTGTTTTATATGACAAAGTGGGTTCAAGTAACCTATAATAAGATTTGAATGCATGACCGATGAAAAAGATACCCTATTTACTTGAATTGGAAAATAAAACCCACTTCTTTTCTTGTTGAAAATATAGTGATTCAAGACATGGAAATACCTTGAGCTTAGCCACAATTAATTATAGGTTGGCTCTATTCAATTACCTTATGTATCTTGACCTTTTTGCTTGATCTCAGTAGACATTTATTCTTCGTCTATGGTATCAGTGTCCACCCTTTCTTGTTGAATTGTTAATAAAACCACCAAATAATGTCGAAATTCATGGTCCAAAGAGATTTCATCATATATAGTGTCCCGTATAAATATAGTGTCCTAATAGGAGTATAGGAATGTGCCCATGTTTGAAGGACCTACCTCTCTGTCATAGGTGAAGACTAACTAATCAAAACAACTATAATGGATCCTTATAAGTAATATTATAGAAATGGGTGCAAGGAAGATCATACTTTCATTGGAAATATGTAAATTGAAGGCTTGAAATAAGTTCTTCTTGGGTAGCATGATATCCTTTATAATCTAGGAAATATCTCTCTTAAAACAACATGCTCCGTATTAATGGCACATAATGTGTGACTTAATATTTTTCTTCCTATAGAGAACATTACTTTTTGAATTGAATATCCTTTTGAATGTGATCCCTACACATGTGTAAATTAGGATGAATCAATGCCATTATCTTTAATTAATTTTTTTCCTTTTAGAATATTGGAATCCATGTGTATAACATAAAAACCATGTTGGAATGACAAGTAGGATGCCGATTATGAAACATGGATGCCATGTTTATGGTATGGATTGGATTTTCTCACCCTTGACTTCTTTTGACTATTCTCACATTTGAAAGTTTGATTCATCCTATTGTGAAGTGTGAGTTATAAGGCCTTTAGTCTTTTTTACTTGCAGTTCAAAGAAATTTGAATACTCACTCATTAAGTCCTCACACATGGAAGTATGAGGTCTTGCTATTTGACCCGAGAGGAAGAATTATAACTTGATCAATCGAATTTTAAATTTTCAAAGTGTGAGTGTTAGAAAAGGATAACTAAGTATGAATCCTCGCACATAAAAAGTGCAAGTGGTAGAATTCCTCTAAGTGCGAGCACTAGAAAAATTTAAGTAATGACTTAGTCTAGTTAATCCAATCATAAGTACTAGTATTAGTGACTCGAAATAATTCAATCCAACTACGAATTTACCCAAATTAGTAATTAGTAAAGCATAAAGTCAGTCCCTAGAAAATGTGATCATTTTCTAAGGTGCGGGAAGTTATGTAATAATAGGACTCAAAATTTTTAGTCAATCAAGTTGGGAGAAAATATAAATGTGAAGAATCATATCTCAAGAGGTAAAAAATAAAGTCAAACATCTCGTTGAGTTCTTTGATGCATTTAAAATTCTATTTTTCCATAAGAAACAAAATCAAGAATATGATGCATTGGCTACTTTGGTTGTTTATCTTATACTAAACTAATAGATGAAGAATGAAAGAATGTTGGTGGAATTAGTTCCCATTCCCCAAAGATTAGAAAACATAGATCATTGTTAGGTATTCAATCATGGCCATAAAATTATTTAGTTTCTAAATAGTTCAGATGTTTTTGAACACCAAATCATCAATGAAAAGGATGTCAATAACTTAATTAAAGGTGGCATAATACATATTAAAGAGAAAAAAATCCCCAAAGGCATGATATCTCTTGAACAAATGTTTGATCTAGATCAAGAGACTAAAAATACTACTAAACCCAATGCCAATGACAAGGATTATACTCAGATAAACCTTGGCATGAAGGAAAAACCCAAGTTTGTAAACATAGGATTAACATGTGCAGATGAGGATAGTATCGTAACATTAACCCTTCTAAAGAATTATACATATATCATAACATGGTCTTATGATGACTTAAAGACCCTTGATCCTAGAGTTATCACCCATACCATAACATTGATAAAATATCACAAACCTTTTAGATAAATGCAAATAATAGTAAACCTATTTGTAGATCATCTAATTTACTAAGAAGTGAAGAAATTACTAGTTTTTGTGATAATATTTCCCATTAGACACTCAACATGGGTGGCTAATCTATTCTCTATCGACAAAAGAGTCAAGAAATAAGACTATGTGTAGACTTCAGTAACCTAAATAGATCCTTGATAATTATCCTCTTCTCTTTTTGTATTAAGTCATACAAATAGTAATTATATATGAGATGATGTATTTCCTTGATGGTTTTTGAGGGTACACCTATGTATGAGTAAATAGGGAAGATAGAATGAAAACTACCTTCACTGCCAAGTGGGGAACATTTGCATATAAGAGAATTCCCTTCGCCCTAATCAATGTTGGGGAAATATTACAAAGAGCTATGGATCATGATTTTCAAGGTACTAATGGTAAATGTATCATAATTTATATGGATGATCTAACTGTGTTCTCTATAAACAAGTTAGACCACATGGGGCACCTGTAGAAGGTTTTGAAAGGTGTAGAAGATACGACATCTCCTTAAATCCAAAGAAGAGGATATTTTGAATTACAAAAGGTAAATTACTTGGACATGTTATCAAAAATAAGGTATATCTATTGAACCTAATAGATTTAATAGAATTTCCAAAATTGGCCCACCTTGAATAACAAGAAAAGAATTGAAGTCCTTTTTTGGTAAGCATAATTTTGTAAGAAAATTCATTTATGGCTTTACGTAAATTTTCAGGCATTTGAATGTCATGTTAAAGAAGGAAAATAAATTTGAGTGGAGAATTGATGCTAAGAAGTATTTACAAGATATCAAAGGAGAAATATCCTGTGCACTGTTCTAATTAGTCGTAACTCCACCATGGAATTCAACATGTATTCATGTGCTTCTAAGCACACCATTTCAATTGTAATCACTCAGAAAATTTGAGACACTAAGTACCCCATTACATTCATGAGTAACAACTTAAAATATCCAAAACTCAATTATTCCCTAATTTATAAGAAATATTTTACGTTATTCAAGGTAGTAAATAAGTTTAGGCATTATATAATCATAAATAAAGTGCATGTAATTGTCACAAATTTGATTATCAAGCTAATGTTGGGGAAGAATGAGTTGGGAAAAAGAAAAGGAAATGGATGACAAAGCTACAAGAATTTTATTTGGAAATTAAACCTACCAAGATGGTTATAGGTCAAGGATTGGCATAACTCATAGTAGATGTAGATCCAAGAATAGACATAATGCAAGTGGATGAAAAGAACATGCAAAAGGATGAATGGTATAACCACATTATCCATTATCTATTGTATGGTACATGCCCACTTGAATTAAAAAGAAAATAAAGAAGGGCATTAAGGCTCAAGGAATCTCAATTCATGATAAATAAAGGGAATATTTATTAGAAAATAACTATGAAGTAATATACTTAAAATGTGATTTTAAAGAAGAAGTTACAAACATTATGCGTTGTTTTCATGAAAAGATAGGAAATATCCATCCATCAAGTAAATGAAATTCTCATAATATTACGAAGGTTAGTTATTATTGGCCAACCATATTCAAATATGCTCATGATCATGTAAGAATTTTCACCAATGTCAAACCTTTTCCAACAAAGAATTACATGTAGTTATGTTACTGCAACCAATAATTGATACTAGAGCATTTACACAACGATGTTTGGATTTCATTGGAATCAACAACCCTAACTCATTAGTGGGACATTTACTACACAAGATGGACTAAAGTTGTACCTAATAAGAATTACAGTATTATTGATGTTGTCCAATTCCTAGAGGAAAATATTATAACTAGGTTTGGTTATCCCTTTTCTCTTATATGTGATAGTGAGACAACCTTTTGATCTACAAAATTCACTAAATGGGCCTATGATAATAATATAATCATTAAGTTTGCATAAAATTATTATCCCCAAGGCAATGGAGTGGTTTAGTCAACAAATAAAAATATTATCAATGTCATCAAAAATCAACAAACAAGAGATCAATGACATTCTTTACTAAGGTGGGCACTATGGGATGATAGGACAACATATAAACAAGCTCTGAAATCTTCTCCATTTTTATTGGTGTATGGAAAATGATCTATTTTACCAGTCAACCTTAGATTTCTAACTTATGAGTTTATGAAAGATTATATAGAGGGAGAAGACATCCTCAGATAGAAGATACAGGGGATAAAGCATTGTAAAATTTTAGCAAACACCAAGCCATTTTCAAAAGGTGGTTTGAAAAATGAGACAAAGTTAAAATGTTTAGAATATCATACCTTTTATGGTTATGGGATAAATTTCATGAGAAGAAAGGGTAGCATGGAAAGTTCACACCATTATGAATTGGGCCTTACCAAATAGCTGAAATTCTGGGCTAGAATTCCTTAAGATTGACAGATCTTAAAGGAAATGAAATGATGCTATCAATCAATGGAAAAATACAAAAAAATTATTTCTCTATAACTCTATCTCAAGTCGCAATGGAATAATCAAACATGGGAGTTGATTAGTTTCCCTTTCCTACATTTCCTACTTTAGTAGACTAGTTTCCCTTTCCTGTCTTTTTTTGCATTAGTAGACTAGTTTCCATTTCCTACATTTCCCTATTTTCTAATTAGTTTCCCTTTCCTTTATTTTCCTTCTTTAATAGATTATCTTCCTAATTTTCTGTGATTTTGGCTAGCCTTGCATTAAAAATCAAATAAAAAAATTAGGTGTGTGTACATAAGGAGATATTATTGTACTAAGGATTTAATGTATTTGGTAGAAAACATTTTAGAAGAATGTGAAAGAAAAATTGGTATCCCGATTTAATCCACCTTTGAAGAATTGAAATGCCCAAAGTACAAGGTGAATCCTATAACGGTCTCGATCATTCAATAGAAAATGAGCTACACTAAAATATAATAGAAAATTGTTTTACTTAATCATGATTGGTATCAAAGAGGAATTCCCAAATGAGTCAATTTGAAAAAATCCTCAAACTCGCTAACATGTTTCTTAAAACTCTAAGAAGAGTTCAAAAACATCCAAAAAGAATAACACCTAAAGAATTTCTCTAATAGGTGATTCGGTAAACTCCACTAGGCTATGAACACCTAATTATTAGTGGAGGAAGGCCATGAAAGGAACCAAAGGTATCTTTGTCGGGGATATGAATGCCTCGGGGTGGTAGAATAACAATGCCTAATCATTCCCCTCCTTGAGCCATCATAAATAAAATTTAAAAAAAGTTGAAGCAAACCCAGTCAAAAAATTCTCAAATAAGTTTCCTTAATTGGGATATCATTATATTTGGATAAAACAAATATTAATAAATTCATATCACATACAAATATCAATTCATTTTAATGATCTAGACTTAGTATGTCATTAAGCATTTTTGGATCTTTTGTTTTAAAATGTATGCTTGAATTATATATACTTAGTTTTGAATTCATAATCTTCTAAAAGGCATGAAAGTATAGAGATTTTGAATTCTAAATACTTCATAATATTTTACCTTTTGAGTCATCATTTATTATTGCATAACACCCCCACCTTTGAAAATGATTGGATTTTATAGGTAGGGACCTTTTTGGTTTAAACAAGTTGGTAACATTTGAAATATATACCTAGTGACCTTATTTTAAGATTGGTAGTGTTTTCTCTTAATTGGACTAATTCTATATTAAGTTTTAAATTTATACACTCACACTTCCGAATTTTGGTAATCACATTTCCCACATGTGAGAACTCATACTTGGTTATTTCTCTTTTCTCTCACTCACACTTAAAAAGGATCTCACGCTTCAAAATTTGAATTTTGGCTACCTAAGGGTTGAATTTTTCTCGAAGGCCAAAGAGAAACAACTCACACTTCCCAAGTGCTAGAAATTCCAAGGAAATAATACCAAAGAGTGGGATCTCACTCTTCTCAAGTGTAAGTATTCAAAAATAAGGTCTCAAAGATACAAGTATTTAAAACTTGCACTTCCTATGTGTGAGTTTTCAAAAGACCACTTACCAAGTTGCAAGTACTTTGCTTCCAAAGCTTGCACCTCACACTTCATAATAAAATCAGCTCACAAATTCTAAGTGTGAGAAAAGTCAAAAGGTCGAGAAATTCAAGGCAATGTTGGAAATTGAAAAGAGAGAGAAAATCACAATGTTACACATGGAATCTAACATGTCATTTATGTTGCTTACATATTTAAAGGGTAAAGACTAGTTAAAATCGATGGCTTTGATCTAGCCTAGTCGACACGGGTGTAAGGACCACGATCAAAAGGCTAATCAATTCAAAAACCAATGTTCCCTGAGGTGAAAAAACATCAAGTCATGCATTATGAACCATTTATAAGGAGCATGAAATTTTAGATGAAATATTACCCAATTTATAAGAGTACAATTGTAATGAGATAATTCATTTGAGCCTTCAAGTTGTAGAATTTCCTGTGAAATATTAATCCTTTTTTTCTAATTAACAATTGAACTTATTTAGAGAAGTCTATAATAGCCATATCATATGTTAATCCTAAACAATAGTGGGAGAAGCAAGTCCTTTTAATGTTGGTGTCTTTTTTTTTTAATCTTAATCGAAATAAAAATATTGTGGGATACCGTGTTCGATTTTGTTGCACTTGCCAATGAGTTCCAACACTATTTAGCCATTTTCTTCACCATTCAAAAGGAGAGAATTCATGCAAATTCCATGGATGAAGAAGGAATGTTATATGACAAAGAAAAAATATCTGAAAAACTTAGGGAATTAAAAATGGTCATCCTCCATCGATTTCAGCCAAACTTAAGCTATTCTCATATCAGAATCAATCTCCTTTCTTCTCATTCATGCTAAGGCCAAGAATTGGGCTCTGTATTCCCAAATTGAGAAAAATAGGATAGATTTGTTTTTTAAACATGATTAAATCCTATCACAAATTTCCCAAGTCTAACACTATCTACAATTTAACAACCATTAAAACTTGGATGGCTATGTTAGTACTCATTTTGGTCTCGCCCTCATATCGAGTGTCTACTTCCAAAAGGGTCACTCGACTAGTTTTTTCATATGAAAAACATATGCTCAAAGGTAGGACCATGTTGAAAAAAATGTGAATCTTGTGTTTAGGGTGTGAATCCTCTTTTTCGGTCGACGAACATAATAATTATGTTTCCCGTAAAAATAGCTAGAAAATTGGCCACTCTCTACTTCTGGTTTTCTTTTATGTTGTGATGGGCTTAATTTTTCATAAGTACAAAATTAGATGTGGAAGGTATCCACATGTACCTTTGACACATCATTGGAAAGGTGCAAAGAATTAAAAAATCTCAAGGAGTGAGGTTTGACCATGTGGCGATGCGTGGCAAGGCAACCCAAGTATGGTTGAAAGCATAAAAGTGAAGAAGGAAGGATCAAAAGCTTCCATGTGTTGCCCAGGAATAGATTAATAAAAGGAGAGAATACCCAAATATGCATGGGGTCTCCATGTGTCATGCAAAGCGGTCACCACTAGTGAGAAGAACCAAACAAATAGGTAGAGGACTTGGTGTTAGGAAAAATTGAATGTGGTTTTTGGTCCCAAGGCATGCAATCGAAGGTGTGACTGAAAATTAGACTTAAGACTCTTAAATGGAGACAGAAATGTGGTGGGTTAATAAAATCATGTGCACCATTGATGAAACCATAGGAAATGTAGAGTTATAGTCAAATACACGGGGATGAAAAGAAAAGATGGGCCAAGACGAGGTTCTATAGGGGCCCTAGTCCATGATGAAGAAAGTTGTATACATGTTTGGAAGTAAGGAGACAAGAAGAGAAACAATGCTCAGTTATCCCTTACTCCTAGTTTGAAATTTCCTCTAAGTGGAGGAAGCTTATTAAACATCTTGTTCTTCCTCAACATGAATTCATCTAAGCCTTGTGTTGTCTAAACAAATACAATAGACCCTTCCAGATTTTGGGACATCCCCATATCCATAAATGACTCAAGGGTCATTCTAGGACCATCCATGATATTCTCTATCTCAATCTTCTTCTGATAGGAAGATACCCAATCCAGAAGATCCAAACCACCCATGAAAAATGTCATCTTCCCTTTCCCCTTGTGAGGATTAGACTTATCAAGAGTGGAGGGGGCAAACATCTTGAGTGTATGGAAGAGCAATAACTATACCTAGGGGACCAGATAGAACAAGAGATCTTGAGCTAGACTCACCCTTCCATCTCCTTGTGAAGGGTGGGCACTCTCTTAGAGAAGGAATTTTTCAAGACCCCAAAATTCCGCTCTGTCGGAGAAGCATGATACATTGAATGAGTGGAAGAATAGAAAACGAACCTGCCCCTGTTGTCCCTGGTAGAAGAAATTTCTGCCCTAGAGTGACGAGAAGATAAAGACATTTCTTCTTCTCCATCCAAAATTATAATTGGGGGTTGGGAGTTTGATTTCCCCCTTTTCCTTCTTGAGGATAGAGTTGGTGTGGTGGACCATTGGGATGCAACATGTCCTTCCTAAATTTTCTCTAGAGAAATGATTCTCCGCTCTAGTTCATCCATTTTATGAGAAATAACAGGCACAATATCAATGGAAGACTTGTCATACAACATGTAGGACTCCT
Source organism: Taxus wallichiana var. yunnanensis (assembly GCA_018340775.1). Lineage (NCBI taxonomy): Eukaryota > Viridiplantae > Streptophyta > Pinopsida > Cupressales > Taxaceae > Taxus > Taxus wallichiana. Next base: position 367,812,709 of record CM031233.1, read on the forward strand.
TGGGAATCTCCTTCAGCAAAAAAATTTCATTACACAGGAAGGGAAACTTATACTCAGTCACCCCTATCATGGTAGGCCTCCTTTCGATCTAGAATTTCTTCAAATATTCTAGAGCTTTCTAATGTTCCCACCAAAAATATGGAAGTACATGGATTGGAAGGCTAAGAAGACAGGATTGATCTTGATCAATCTTAGGAGGAGTGAGAGCTAAAATTACCAATATGTCAGGGGCCCTTTAGCATCCTTGGAGTCTCGTGATATCAAACAAAGCCTTGAAAAAGGCTTCATTTGGACCATGTAGGTCAAAGATTTGGTTTAAATCTTTTGAAGAAATTTCTTTCAAACTATTTACTACAACCACATTCACCATTATGCTAATAGAAGCTCTGTAAAAATTCTCCACTTTCAAGGATGGAAAAGGGATACATATTGGTAAGAAAGTAAAATTGAGTTTAAAATGAGGATGGCGTAGATAGGTTGAGTTAAGTGAAATCACTGCCATTAGATGAAAGAATATTTTTGCTCATCTCACATGAAGGGAATAAATTTGAGAAAGATTGGTATTATGCGATAGAAGGCGTTTGATTGATGTGATATAATCCATGCAAGGACACTCAGTTATGAGATGCACAAACATAGGTATGCATTGCTCGAGGTAGATTTTCAAAGGTGAAGAGGATTGCATGTCACATCAAGCCATATGGAACTACCTGGGAATTATTAAAAAGAGGTTTCTTGCACACCAAAGGGAAAGAAATGATTAAGACAACTATCAAAAAGCAATGACATGGTGCCCCAATCATATCTGATGGAAGTAGAAAATGTGAATGGATCACAACCTTTCCACCTGGAAAAATAGAAAATAATATTCTCTCTAAAGATTCATGTTTTTGGGGGAAAACAAAGGATGAGTGAGTGAGTGAAATTGTATAAATGCAATGAGAATACTCTTGCATTAGGGGGTTAAAATTTTCTAAAATTTTAGAAGAGAAAGGCGAGAGATGAGAGAAACCATTTTTCAAGAACTTGTCTGAGAATCCTATTAATTTCTTGAGCATTCAAATCGAATCATGTCAAGATGGTTGCAAGTGTACAACCATTGAAAAACATTGAGAATGTAAATGAAACTTTCCCTTGCTGATAAATTTGATGAGCCTTGAGTTAATTGTGTTAATCATGAGCACTGTTGTGTCTGATTTTTTAAGTTGATGTGTTTCAAATAGATATTCATGTTCCTATTGTAATCTTATGTTAAGAGTTCCTCTGAATCACACAAGATCTTATCCTTTTGGTAGCATTATGGTAATTGCAATTGTGTTGTGAGAAGAGCTTTCATTTCATTATGTAATACACAGTTTTAAATTCATTCTGCTTTCATTTTGTTGATATAGATTGTTTGTTAGCCTATGAGTGTATCTTAGGCGTGATAGATCAAGGATTCTTGATGTTTAATTGAGTCTTTATCATGAGATTTTATGTTTAAATTCTCAAAGAATATGTGAAACCATGTATATTTGGGCTTCTATGGATGCACATATTTTTTTGGAGGTTCATTGTTGGTTATTTGAAGTGCTTTTATCATCTCATTTATCAGATCTTCCAACATTTGTTAAGAGTTACCAAAGATTTGGTATAATCAAATTTATCCTGCTTAATTCCCCAAAAAAATACATACAAAACTTATAAATCCTACAAGAACCACCCTTATTTGCACTGCTTATCCATAAATGCTAAGGATATTTGTTGAACTTTTCCATCCTCTACTCAAAATATATAGGAGAAAGCTGGTTTAATTATTGTATTTAGTAACTTAAACCTTGTTTAGAAGGCACCTGCATTTTCTAGGGTGAAAACTTGTGAGAGTTAGATTATTTTGCATTGACCATGTCTTCTCAGGGATTATTTCTCAATGTCTTAAAAGGGAGAGTCAAATATTGTTGATCCTCTCATTTCCCTTGCAAATATAGCTTAAAAATAGGTCCTTTCACCCTATTTTAAGGAAGAATCTAAAGCAAGTATGGTAGGTCAAACCCTTAGCATGGTGCTATCCAATATTTCCTAGCTCGAGTGACAAAGAATCAGTTAGATCCTTCCCTAGATACAAAACAATTTAAATTCCAATCTGTCTTTCTCTAAGCATCCTTCTCAACCTGTTGATGTTGCTTGAATTCATAAGGAGAATTTATTTAGGTACTAACACCGCTCTCGGCACCGTTCTTTGGGAAATATATATAAATACGAGATAAATATCGACCTCAGGTAATGTGTAAAGTATATCTGAATGAAAATCTATGATCTATCTTCAATCCTTTATCCAGATTTTCAAAAATGAGCTAAATCAGAATTCAATTACTTGATAATTTCTTGGTTTGAGGAGGCTTTCCATTAAACATCACTCGGCTAGTAGTAAATGTTGATAAAGGATGATGAAATTTGCTAAGCTTTGTTGAAATAAGTGTTCAGATTCAATTATCCAAGTAGTTTCAAGTGGATTATACATCTAAGATACAAGATATTAGTGGCAACTCCGTTCATCCCAGAGAAATTTGGTAAATACCAATACCTTAAGTTTCTATTTCGAGAATCTTTGAAAAATTTATATGATTGGAAGGAAGAATGTCTTTCTTCAAGTCGATTCGACTATATTTTTTTCTAGAATTAGGGAAAAAAATTCAAGTAAGAAGAAATCTCTTGAAACCATTATGCAGTCAGGAGACAAAAAGAAAAGAAATCCCTACCCCTGATTTAGATCAACCATTAGATGAATACTATTATAGCGTGTTTGATCATTCTGAAACACATAGCCTTAGAGGTAACTTACATACTCCTATTGGTGCGTGAACTTCCTCTATAAATCATCAAGGTATTTTTCAATCCCCCTTTCTGTTGTTTCAAGATAGTAAGGTTCATTGTGAGAGGGAGTTATTATGGGATTTATCCTTAGGGGATCCTATTCCATTATTCCAAAAGCCAAAAACTACTACCAACATTATAAACCCTATTGTTATTAGTATCCCCATCAATAACATGGCTGAGCCTCCACCTAGACCCCCTTTGTTGTAAATATATATCGACCCATAAATTTTTAGGGGATGGTGGGATATCCAAATGTAGTACCAAATGATATGAGAAATAGGTTACCAAATTTTCAAGGAAATAATACTATTAGTGGTGACTAGCATCTCATGATTTTTGTTAACATCATGGAAGATTTTGAGATCAAACATGAGGATATCTACGTGAAAATGTTGATCCATACTTTATAAGAAGATGCCCTGGATTGGTATAAATCTTTGTTAAATAAATCTGTTAATTCTTGGCTCACATTAAAAAATTATTTTAAAGAACAATATGGTGATAAAACCGATATGAGGTTTTTTATCCGAATTCGAGAATATTAAGAAAAATGCTAATAAGTTGGTTCAAAAATTTAACACCGGACTCAACAAAAATTTAAATAGAATGCCTGTAATATTGAGACCAAGTGATGAGTCTTGCTTGATTAAATATTGTGATGCCTTTGATAAGAAGGAAATATATTATCTAAGGGATAAGGACCCTACAAATTTGATGCAAGCCTTCACAATGTGGTACAAATTGATAATAATATCAAGGTTTCGGAAAGCCTCCTAAGAGGGAGGGTGTTAAATTGGTCAATCCTGAAAAGCCTCAAGAAAGCAAGGTAGTTGATCTAGAAGAAGTTGTTAAAACCTTGATGGGGAAGTAAAATAAATTTCATATAAACTTGTCAGGGTGGAGAAGGGAATATGACAGAGTTCTCAAGGTCATAATCAACCTCAAGGGATGAATAGATTTAGTGATCATATAAGAGGTGAGCTTATAAATGAATATAGAGTTAAGGGACATATGGGGTAAGAAAGTAAACAACAACCTCAAAGATAAAATAAACTTCTCCCGATCGTTGACTGTAAGAGTATTTATGGTTGAAGAATCACATGTCATTGAATGATGTGATGAATGTTTATTAACCCACCCTATGTGTGATCTAAGTGAAGGGGGTGAATATCCTAAGGATGGCCCCACTTCTGGAGATGTCTGTATGATGGAGTATCCCGATGATTCATAGTGCGAGGTTTCCTCTAATGAATTAATAAGTGCTCAGAATTTTGAGAATTTTTTGGACTGTATCCATTGGATATCTCCTTTTCCTTCCATTGATGATGTTGAGATTGATATGGTTTAGGGTTTCCAATTTCCTAATCATGAATTTGATTACTTAAGGGCTCTGATGATTATGAAGTATTATGGAGGAATTCCTTTTGAAGAGGACTAGAAACTTCTGATGAACATGCTAGTAGCTCAAGAAAAGGAGTACAATCTCAGGAGTATAAGCTGTTCCACAACCAAAACCAAAAATTACCATTATCACTAATATCTAGAAAGATCCTCCTAAGAAGGATGCACCTAAAAAAGGTATAACTATTCCCAATAAATCTTGTACCCTGTCCATGCCCAAGTCATGAAGAGTCTCATACCGCAAGAAGGGGTAGTTATCATCCCTCCCAACATAGTATTACCCAAATATATCCCCTATGATATTTCCCATATTTTGAGTCAAATAAAAATCATTGTACCTATTATTGAATTGCTTAGGTTTCTGAGCACGGGAAAAGAGCATTTGAGTATTAAGGATTCAAAGAGGATGAAGTTACCCCAGGAAATGATGTAAATAGTGTGGATCTTTCCCCTACGATTGTAGAGTTGGAGGTATGAGAAGCATTAGAAGACTTGGATGAATATCTTGAAGTATATTTGGGTATGTCCCTTGTTGAATCTCATCTTGATGTTAATCCTTTTTATACCACTTTAATCATTAAATAAAGACTCATGCACAATTGTATGTTTGATTTAGGGCTTCATGTAATGTGATTCCTCTTGAAGTAATGAATGAATTGAATATCAAAGAAAAAACAACCTTTGGAAATTACATTGATATGGATTCAATAGAAGTGTCATTGATTGGGTATGTGAAATGCCTAGTGGTGTAATTAGCGGCCTATCCTAGTAAGTTTTTAACCATGAATGTAGTCATTGTGGATTGCCCTATTAAATGGGGTATGTTACTATCAAGAAAGTGGGCTGCTAGTGTGGGTGGAAGTGTGCTAGATGGATATGTCATATGCCACCATACCAATAGAAGGGAACCTTTTCAAGTTGTATGGTGAGAAAAATATGTTGCATCTGATTGAAGACCCTAGCAATGCTTCTTATGAAGTATTATATGCAGATGTAGATGTTAAAAATTTTGTTGGCTATGTGGATTTTGAGGAACACGATATTAATGAGAGTAAGTGTCTTGAAACAGTTGGTATTCCCTAGAATTTGATGTTTGATGGAGCTTGCTCCAACTTGGGAAATGGCGCTGGAGTTTTCCTTGTGTCTCCAAGTCAAGAAATCTTTAACTTCTCCTTCAAGCTTAAATTTGAGTGCACAAATAATATTGCAGAGTATGAGGCACTACTTTTGGGTTTGAGGATTACATGGAGATATGGTATCAAGGACATAGTTGTTAAAGGAGACTTGGAGTTGGTAGTCAAACAAGTTAGAAGATTGTATGCCACTAAGAATCAAAGGATGAAACAATATAAGCATGTAGTTTGGGATTTTATTGAAATGTTTGAATCCTTCAACATATTGTATCATGATAGAACCCAGAATGTTGTAGTAGATAGGTTGGAAGTGCTTGGATCCAAGTTTGAAAATTGCACTGTGTCTCCTTACTGTGACTATGATATAAAAGTGTTGTCAAGACCATATTTCCCTAACAATGTAAAAATTTGGAAATTATTCGATGATGATGCCTAGGTTCAAAGTTTTTGTAGAATGAAGGAGAATTTACTAATCAATGCATTGATTGAGAACCAATGGTTGTAGTATGCGATGGGAAAGAGACCTGTTTGGTAAGGACATAATCCAATTGAAAACAAATATGATCCCCAGAGGATTGGTGGCTTTAGAATCCAACTTTGATAATGCTGATAGGGTAATTCATAGACATATCTCTGCTTCAAGAGATGTGGAAGAGCATAATATGGGAACTGAAGAAAAACCTAGGAAATTATGGCTAGGTAGTAATTTGAGTAAGGAGGAAAATTAGTCCTACATTGAGTTGCTGAAAAATTACCAAGATTGCTTGGCATGGTCTTACTCAAAATTGAAAGCATATAGGGAGGATATTTTTCAACATGAGATACCACTAGAACCTAATGCAAATCCATTTAGGCAAAATCAGAGGCCGATTAATCCACTTCTTTCCCTCAAAATGTAAGAATAATTGAAAAAGTTAAGGGATGGAGGGATCATACAACCAATGAGATATTCTTCATGGGTGGAAAAATTTGTGCAATTTAGAAATAAAAATGGAGACATAAGGTTGTGTTTTGATTTCAGGAACTTGAACAAGGCCTCAATTAAAGATAATTATCCATTACCTAATATGGATAACATGTTGCAAATAGTCACTAGATTTGAGTTGCTATCCACATTAGATGGATTCTCAAGGTATAACCAGGTGGTGGTAAAGAAATCAAAAATAATAAAAACCACTTTTCCTACTCCATAGGGTACTTATGTATATGTGAGGATGCCATGTGGTCTTATGAATGCTGGTGCCACATTTCAAAGGGAATTGAATGTTGCCTTCTTAGGTTACACCAATGATTTCATTATTGTTTATCAAGATGATGTGACCATTTTCTCCAAAAATAGAAGTGATCACTTGAGCCATGTAGAGAAAATGTTGATTAGATGTAGGGAATATGACATCTCATTGAATCCCAAAAAGTGCCATTTTGGGGTTTAGAAGGAAAATTTTCTTGGGCATATTGTGATCCAAAAATGGGTGCTTGAAACTAACACTTTTAATCATTTCAAAGGATATTCAATTTTAATCAACTTAAAAGGATTTTAGACTTCCAAAAACTGATTAAAATCTGATTTAGGACTGAATTCAAACTGAAATTAAGTTTGTAATTTACTCAAAATTTCATTATTTGATCAAAGCCCAAAAGTCATTATTTCAGATTTAATTGATTTCTCAATTTTATCAATTACTGATTATAGTTGCATCCATATTCATATTTTGAATTTAAATTACTTGCAAATATTAGAAACTGAAAATAAAAATTTAAACACAACACCCAGATTGTTTATGGGGTTCGGAATTCCTACGTCCCCGGGTTTGTGGTGAACTGATCCATTAATAATGTTAAAAATGTAAATACAATAACCTTTACATTAACCAATAATGAATCAAAAACCTAAAAAAATGTGTTTCATACCTTCAAAGGATGTTAATGGAGCTTAACCTCTATCCTTCATCTTCCTGATCCACTTACAGCAGTGTCTCCCTTTGGTTCTATGCCTTTGTGTAACTTTAAAGAAAATACATATATCACAAAATCTCCAAATCAGATGAATAATCAAACCATCATGATTGTCTCAAAATTCTAAGCAACTTTCATATATAGCTCAAGATATGGAGGTGAGGAGAAGTGCCCCAAATTTGTAATTTTCCAAAACTGTCTGCTTATTCCTTGACATAGACTTGACACTGTTTTATAAAAGTCGGTGAGCTCATTTTATGCTTCAAGCGAGCCATTGGGTGAGTTGGTTAAGTGCTTAGGTTGGTTTATGTGAGGTTAGGATTTTAAATCCCTCCTCCTTCTCCTATGTTGTCTCCTTTTGTTTTAATCCCACATTCAAATGCTAACATGGTGGGGGAGGTTTTTAAAAGGTGAGGAGGTTTATATTTTAATTGGATTTTAAGCCATTTTAGCCGCATATGTATATGTGGTTTGACCAAATTTGGCCGTGGCATGTTGGATATAATCCTAATTTTGTGGAAATAGGCCTATGTTTGGGCATTATTAAATAATGTTTGGTAAACTTTGACTTGGCATTAGATAACATAGGCATATGAGTTGGAAATAAATTTGGAGAGATAAGGTGTGAATAAAATGCATGACACTTAGTACATAATGAATGCGAGATAATTTTGACTCGCCAACCATGGATAAATACCAAGTAATGAGGGAAATAGCTCAATCTGAGCTGGCTTGAATATCTCGAATTACATTGGCAATTGACATGACATAGTTACAAAGGTTAATATGAAATTCGACCATGTAAATATGATGTGGAAAATAATTAAATATGAAAAATATATAAATTAAATTGGAAAATATAAACCACTTGCTGATCCCTTTGGGCGAATTCAATTCATGGTGGTTTGAGGACCCACCATGTCGGTGATAATATAATCATCCTCACGGTGGTCGGGCTCCCCTCTCGTAACAAAAGTTGAGCCTCTTATTCCACTAAGCTATACCATTTTATGATTGTCGAAGATTGGTGGTGAAAAAATCTCGAACCTCCTATTTTTCCAATGCCCTTTTGCCATGTGTCACACTGCTATTGGTCCATTATTGACCTGTTGACTAAAGTTGACTTTCCCATTGACTGAACTTTGACCGGACATATCTTGAGCTCAGAGTGTCTATTTTTCATTTTCTTATAGTCATTGGAAATCTATTTGAAGGATATACTATAGTGACATGGTTTAGGGAAGTTTAGGGAAATTTTAACACTAAAAAATATCCCCTAATCACTCCCTGCTGAGAAGGCGTTTTGTCCACAAAAAGTTGTATTAATCCACAAAACATACTATCTCTTCCTGCATTGAAAAAACACATACAAGAACCTGAAATAACATTATAGGTTAATAAAATGCAAATAGCTTATAAGCTAACTACATAAATGATCAGATAATAACACCCAATTAAGCTAGTGTTCAATTAAAACATTGTGACCTTGTCAACTTCACACATAATCTGCCAATTACCATACCCCACTATAATGCCATCATAAATAACTAACCAAATAATAACACCCATTCTATTACGAAAGCTAGTGTTCAATTGTCACTTTGTGATACGACCAATTACTTAAATTACAATTTGATAACACGAGATCAGCATACCGAGACATCTAAACTACCTTAATTAGGCTAGCGTAACAACCGCAAGTATTCACTATCCGAATAAAATATACTATCGAGTGCCCATAAATAGCTATAGTCAACAACTGAATCTACATGAATCTACCCAAAACACGGTATCACCATCACAAATAATAAGTCGATTAATGATACTTATCTATAACGGAAGATAGTGTTCAACTAACACTTTGTGATTATGCTGATTACAACTACAAATATTCACTATCCAAAATAATTAAACCATCAACACCCAAAATGGCTATAGTCAAAATCTGAATCAACGTGAATATGTAAATATTCTATCCATACACTAAACTGTAAAGGGATAGATTATAAATTATATGCTTACCGAAATTGGTGAACTGCCATAATCTACAAAATGATCACTTGGTGCCTTTACAAACTAGTTTATTAGTGTAATAAATTTACACCCTAATTGCAACCACATTTGATAGTTACAAAAATCAAATTTTCCCAAAATGAGGGTCTTATAAATTAGTGCAAATAACACATGTGGATACAACAAGTTTGTCTATTTATTACAATATCAAACAAGTGCCCGAATGGGTCTTATAAGCATCCATAATATTTACACAAATGACAACACTATAAAACTGCAAGTTTCAAAATAGACATTCTGATGATGCCCATATCCCTGCATACTTGTTGTTAGAAATGGAATAACCAACCAAAATGTGAGAAGATGAATATGAGTATGATGAACCTATCACTCAAATATTCTCTATGAATGCTTCCAAATTATTTCAAAGATAAATATAAACATAGGATCAAATCCCTAAAATATAGCTTTGAAAATGTTTGCATACTATCACCAATTACTATATGCAAACATAAAGTTGAGGAATGTTTTACCCATCCAATTACTTGGATTTTTCTATTTAGGTGGTTTTACTTCCCCAATACCTGAATGAGCATTTACATGAGTTAGATCAATAAATTTTGGTTTGACATTATTTTCCTTTTTAAAAACTTTCCAATGTTGCATTGAAGGAACATACCAACACATCTTAACATCATGACCATTCCTTTTACAATGGGAAAAAAATTTAACTTCCTTGTTTTTAGGAGTCTTACCCATTTTTCCATTCCCTAAACTTTGTCTAGGAAAATGATTCCTCTGTTTAGGAGAGGTAACCTTTTTGCCATTTCTCTCCTTACCAGGGAGAGATTGGTCTTTAGCACATGCCTTATCATTCACAAAAGGAATTAAATTCTTTATCATATTTTTCCTCTTCCAACAATATCGTTGTAGAATGATTAGTACCTTCACAAAATGTGTAAGGAAACACATAATTCTGTCTACCAAAGCTATGTTGTTTAGACTGAAAAATATTTTTAGAATTCTTAGGATTTAATTTCCCCTTAGTTCCATTTTTAGTGTAAGTGGGAGGAGGTGGAATTTCATTACCTCGTTTACCTGTTTTCTAAGACGTTTCATTGTTCCTCTTAATGGCAGAATCCTGTAATTCTAGTGGCATAGATCCTTGGCTGTTAGAAGCTTGTCTTCCTTCAGCTGCTTTAGAACTTTCTCTAATTTCCATATGCCCACTAGAATATCCCAAACCTGTAAAATGAGGTTGATTCTCTACCGGTATGGGATTAACATCACCTTGTTCATTTTTATCAAGGCCTTTTCCAATATATCCCAATTTAACCATTAGTTTAGACCCAATTCCCTTAGTGTGTTTTTCAAACCGACCCAAAGGAATATCTGAAGCTGAATGAGAGGAAGAATTAAAATGTGAACAACTTACAGTGCATTCTGTCATAGTACCTGCATCTGATTTGGAAGGAATTTCCTTCTTATGTTCACCTTGTTGCAGCTTTTCCAAGAGGACATCCTTGGTCCATATTTCTTCCTACAACTCTTTAACAAAAACCATCAACTTCTTGGCTTTGTACAAGCATTTCGTTGACATATTCCTCTTTCTTGGTTATAGAGGATTGTGGCTCAAATTTTAACTACACTATTTCCTCTTCCAAGGAATAAAAATTAGCTCTTAGGAAAGAGTTTTTAGTGGTTTATGGCATCAAGCTCATCCAATTGCTCTTGTTTGGATGAATTTCCCATGATTCCTTGTTCCTGCAAACACAACATGTACTTCCAAAACTACACATTGTAAAAGAAGATTAATAAGCCCCAAAATGTCTGCACACTGAAAACTAAAATCAATACTAAAACTAAAGCCAAAATTTCAAACACAATTAGAAGCTAATCTGACAATCTAACTGCTATGATGCTAAAACTTGATCCGAAAACAGGTGCTTGAAACTAACACTTTTAATCGTTTCAAAGGATGTTCAATTTTAATCAACTTAAAAGGATTTTAGACTTCTAAAAACTGATTAAAATCTAATTTAGGACTAAATTCAAACTGAAATTAAGTTTACACTTTACTCAAAATTTCACTGTTTGATTACAACCCAAAAGTATCTGTTTTAGATTTAATTGATTTCCCAATTTTATCAATTACTGATTATAATTGCATCTATATTAATATTATAAATTTAAATTACTTGAAAATATCAAAACTGAAAATAAAAATTAGAACACAACACTAGATTGTTTACGGGGTTTGGAATTCCTACGTCCCTGGGTTCATGGTGAACCGATCCATTAATAATGTTAAAAAATGTAAATACAATAACCTTTACATTAACCAATAATGAATCAAAACCTGTAAAATGTGTTTCATACCTTCAAAGGACATTAATGGAGCTCAACCTCTGTCCTTCACCTTCCTGATCCACTTGCAACAGTGTCTCCCTTTGGTTCTACACCTTTGTGTGACTTTAACAGAAAATAAATCTATCACAAAATCTCCAAATTAGATAAATTATCACACCATCATGATCGTCTCAAAATTCTGAGAAACTTTCATATATAACTCGAGATCTAGAAGTGAGCAGAAGTGCCCCAAAATTGTACTTTTCCAAAACTACCTCCTTATTCCTTGACACAGCACTGACACTTATTTCTATAAAACTCTGCGAGCTCATTTTATACTCCAAGTGAGCCATTAGGTGAGTTGGTTAAGCACTTAGGTTGGTATGTGTGAGGTTAGGGGTTCAAATCCCCCCTCCTTCTCCTATGCCGCCTCCTTTTGTTTTAATCCCACATTCAAATGCTAACATGGTGGGGGAGGTTTTTAAAAGGTGAGGTGGTTTATATTTTAATTGGATTTTGAGCCATTTTAGCTGCCTATGTATATGTGGTTTGACCAAATTTTTCCGTGGCATGTAGGATATAATCCTAAGTTTGTGGAAATAGGCCTATGTTTGGGCATTATTAAATAATGTTTGGTAAACTTTGACTTGGCATTGGATAACATAGGCGTATGAGTTGGAAATAATGTTGGAGAGATAAGGTGTGAATAAAATGCATGGCACTTAGTATATAATGCGTGGGAGATAATTTTGACTCACCAACCATGGATAAATACTGAGAAATGAGGGAAATAGCTCAATCCGAGCTGGCTTGGATATCTCGAATTACATTGGCAATTGCATGACATAGTTACAAAGGTTAATATGAAATTCAACCATGTAAATATGATGTGGTGAATAATTAAATATGGAAAAGATATAAAGTGAATTGGAAAATATAAACCACTTGCTGACCTGTTAGAAAGAAAATGGAGACATAATGCTATGTGTTGATTTCAGGATATTCTTCATGGGTGGCAAACTTGGTGCCGTTAGAAAGAAAAATGGATACATAAGGCTATCTGTTGATTTTAGGAACTTGAATAATTAGCCATTACCTAATATAGATAACATGTTGCAAATAGTCATTGGATCTCGAGTTTCTATCCAAATTAGATGGATTCTCGTGGTATAACCAGTGGTGGTAAAGAAATTAGAAAGAATCAAAACCACTTTTACCACTCCATATGGTACCGTTATCTATTTTTACCCCGATAAAATAGAAAACTCGAGAGGATGGGTTGAGAAGCTCGGACATGTGATTCATGGATCAACTGGAATGATACAATTGGGTTTTCAAGTTTGGGAACTATTACAAGTGATTCAAGGAAGTTTTGGATGTCTTGAAGCCATCCATCAGAAGTAGGCTTTCGAGCCTTAAGGATTTTGTAGTGTGAAAGAGGACCTGAGCTTCAATAGAAGATTATAATACCCATGTCAGAATTATAAGTCCTAAAAAAGTACCTATAGAATCCATTTTCCATGCCTACATGGTGGAAAAGATGAGACATCTTGAAGCATCATACACTTCCCAAGGTAGTTCATTCTTCTAGCGCACAACTAACCATCCCAAGAAATAAGAAGCCATTTCGAGGTGATAAAGTCAAAATTGGACCTTTATACCACCACCATTGGATTCAATTGGTTTTTTCCATGTGAAATGATATAAAATTTCATTTAAAGCTCATCTAGGAGCTCAAGTTATTGCCTCCGGAAGTTGGTCGACTAGGGGTTGGACGGTCCAGGGTTGGATGGCTAGGGGTTGTATGGGTCAAGGCTATACGAATAGGGATTCGATGCCCAGGGGTTGGTCGGGTCACATTTTTTGACGCATCTGAATGGAATTTGATGCCCCTCACACCCATCACACTTACATGACACCTAGGTTGGACGGGTCATGGGGGTTAGATTGGTCAAGGTTGGACAACCGGGGGTCGGATTTGAAGGGTTGGTTAGTCACATTTTTTGATGTGTCTAAATGGAATTTGACGCCCGTCCCACCCCTCATATTTTCACGACACATAGGGTTGGACAGGTCAAGGTTGGACAACATGGATGGACGAGTTACAAACCTCATGAGGGTAGGTGAATGAATGACATCCCGCCGAGTAATTAATGTGACATGGCACCCATGAGCACATGTATATGAAAAGTACCAAATAGATGGTTTCCCATACCTCTTCAATGTATCTTACCGGTTGGTGACCCAATTTTCCTATATATTTTAGAATT